>PVJO010028947.1:0-17430 GCA_004026905.1 Hystrix cristata
GGGACTTCATTAAAAAAAACAAAAAAACAAAAAAACAAAACTTCTCTGGGAAAGACATTCCCAAAAGAATGAGAAGATAAGCATCAGGTTGGGAGGGAAGATTCGCAAAAACTGTATTAGATAAAGGACTATTACCTAAAACACACAAAGAATTCTTAAAATCAATAATAGAAACCAATAAACTTGATTTTAGAAATAAATAAAGGACCTGAACAGACACCTGCCCAAAGAAGGTATAAAGATGACAATAAGCATGTTAAAAGATGTTACACATCATGGGTCACTAGGGAACTTAGATTAAAACGACCATGAAATGAGATACCTTGGCACATCATTAAAATAACCCAAACAATGACAACACCAAATGTTGATGTGAACATTAAAATCCCAAACAATGACAACAGCAAATGTTGATGAGAATATCAGCAACAGGACCTCTCATTGCTGGTGGGAATGCAAGATGGTACTTTGGAATCCTATTCAACAACTGACTCCTCGGTATTTCCTTCAGTGAATCGAAAACTCCTGTCCATACATCTTTACAGCAGCTCTATTCATAATTCCCAAGGAATACCCTTTCCAGGGGAAGAAGGGGAAGGACAAGGAGAAGAGTTAAAGTTTTCCTTTTAAGTCCCTTCGTACTGTGTGAACAGCAGCGCTTCTTTGATATAAATGACAAAGTGATTTTTAAACTCATTTATTTTATTGATTTCCTGTTTTCCTCCTCAGAGAACAGGCTGAATTTGAGGCCTGTAGGGATCTACCTCCACATGATGACAGCCAGTTTGGTTGTAACTACCCCCTTGCCTGCCAGGTGAGTCTGGCACACATCCCAAACCCTACAGAGGAATAAAGCTGTGAAGATAACTGAAAGACTATGCCGGGGACTTCACTGGACTGTTTCTTAACTGACATGAGACAAGTTTATAGTTTTTGAGAAAGCTCAGGTGCAGCTGGTCATGGCCCACCTTTGTCTAGTTCAATATATAAACTCCTTCCTCTTGCCTTGGCTTATGAGGTCCTTCTGTCTTGCTGCTGCCCAAGCCACAGCTGTGTGTAAGTTGCTAATAAGTGGCATCCTGCCTTTTCCTTTGGTCTCTTGGTACCTTCTGTCTTTGGCAACTGGTTCTCACCCACCAGGCTTTCCTGAAACAAGGCCAGAAAAGCAGTTAATATCCCACCAGTACAATTTTATCGGTTGTCCACAACTGACTCTCAGTTTTGGTATCTTTCTGTTTTCTCATGTCATTGTCCAGGCAACCATCCTCACCCTCCAGTACCCCAATTTCTTTCTTTCAAACTAAGAGAGCAAATATTAAGGAGGAAAATTTTCCTCCTTTTTTCTTTTTCTGGGGGGTGGTACTGGGAGTTGAACCCAGGGCCTGTGTGTGCTAAACAGGTGCGCTACAGGCCCAACCTTCCCCCGTCCTTTGGGAAGGCAGAATCCTGATGCATTTTAAATGCCAAAACAAAGAAGCAAATAAACAAAATAAAAGCTTTAGCATGTGCTTTTGTATGCAGCAAGGAATGAAGATAAACGAATTGTCTATTCCCTACTTTGGAATTACCTGGGGTTTTAAAAATCTGGGAGTGCCATAGCCCACCCACAGGATTTGTGTCTAACTCATGGGGAGTACGGACATCTTAAAGGCTCTAAGAGGATTCCAATGTGCAGCAAAGTTAACAGTGAGTGGTTTACAGTCACAGTTCTTTGCTGCTGCTCCAAGAATTGTCTGGTAATTGCAACATAGGTGACCTGGGAGTTTGTTAAAAATACTCTTTGGCTCCTCGGCAAACCTTATGAGTTCAAGCTTGTAGTTTAACCAAATCCCTAAATGATTGTATTGAAGTTTGAGAAGTTGAGAAGACCTAAGGTTCTGGCAAAGTAAACTGCCCCAGTATGAGAGGAGGCAAAGCACTCAGGAGACATTGCTGAGAAGAACAGCGCCCCTGCCAGAGAAGTGAGGAAGCCTTGTCATTACAGGATTGGTGTTGTGGCATTCAGACAAATCAGCCAGTAGCAAAACTTTTTTGAGCTTTAAGAAGCTAGCTGTGCAGGACTTAAATTCTAAGTTGCGGTCCTGGAGCTTTGCAACAATACCCACGGAAGTGAGTGCGATCTGGGCTAACTGCCTCCGTGCTGAAAACACCCAGTAAGCACAGAGAACTTGCTCAGGCTCCCGTGTGATAGGGAAATTTCATTCTCAAAACCCTAAAACTCTTTCTTCTATTATGGTCGATTCTGAATGCCCCCCCATCAGTTACCTACAATCATTATTTCAAATGGAAATTAATGGACAAATTACATATTGACAAGTGGTTTCCATTTTTCTTGTTGCATATTTTCGTGTGCACTCTGGGTCCTTTTCAGCCCTGCTCTGAGAGGTGGGAGGTTGATCTTCCTGATTGTCTCCTGCCTTCTTGTTGGGCCAGTGGGAAGCCCTGGCAGGAGATTACAAGAATCTGCTTCAGGTTACTTATTACATCAACTTCCCCTGTGCTGGACCATCAGTTGGTTGTGTCCTTAAACCGAAGGCTGTGGTTTCTGTCAGGTACCTTACTCCAAGGAGTGAAAATAGCTTCCAAATTATTGCTAGCCATGGGATTCTGCATTACCCAATATGCCTTTTCTTAACCCTGTCTACCACTTTGTGAGTTACCTTTGAACTGTTCTTCCATCTCACCACCATCTCTCTCATGTTCAGTATCCAGTCTGTGTTTCCATCCTTGGTGACTGAGACACTACCAATAAGTGAAACAAAGCTCCAGGACACAAATGGACATTGCCAATGCTCATCTGAAAGATCAGTTGGCAATATGCTGACACCTGCCACCAGGAAGAACATACCAGAGGACAATCAGGACAGTTACCTTGTCCTTGGACACGACAGCCTACAGTATGCCCACTAATGGGAGCAGATGGTCTTAGGTATTGATTCTGTACCCTCGAGATTCCCTGGCATTGCCAAGAAATGCCATTTGCACCTAGAGGGGATGAGCAGTCTCCCAACATTGCTGCCCACCCCCAGCCTACTCCTTGAAGATCCCATGCATTGATCAATATTATTCACCATTATTCACCCACTGGGTAAGCCTAATTAGAACTTGCCCATAGGAGAAAACAGGTGGAGGCTGTGAGAGGCTGAAGTTTTGTGTTCCACTGGGTGTGGAAGTGCTATTGATGAGACAGTCTCGGTAAGGCAGGAGTCCTGGCAACTAGTTTCCCATAGAAACCTTGCAAAGGGTACTTACTGTCAACCCAAACACAGACTGTCTTATAAGCATTTAAGAGAAGGAGTTTGTTGGAGCCCAAAGGAGGGCCGCCTGGGAAACATGTATTCTAGTTGCTCAGAGTAAGTGTTGTGGCTCTGTGAGTTCTTTGACTTGTGAAAGATGGAAATACATGTGGCCCATGGAAATACGTAGAGAGAAAGTGAAATGGCTGAACTGTTGTCGTCTTAAACTCCTGTTCCATTTTTGAGTTAGCCCTGAACTTTAAAAGGCCCCAGACATCTGTTGATTAGTAAGAAATTCTCTAGTCCTTATCCACCCTGGGAATCCTCGTCCCTGCACTCTGTGTTCTCCAGACTCCCCTCCCTGACACCACCTGGGTTACGATAAGCTCATAAATCAGTAACTAATGACTGCCCGAGAGGGCTCCTGGCCAGACGTGACTAAGATAACATAATATAGTGTTAAAAAACTTCTTTGTAACTAACACAAACTCCTGACTTTTTGTAACTATCAAAAAGATTCTTTTATGTAATGTAACCATGCCCCCTTCTTAGACACTTTTCTCACAAACCATCCTGACGGGCATTGACGTGCTAGTGAATGTGCCGCCACCGGCTGATTAAAGGGCCCTGACTGGCTTTTATTTAGTGTGTGGCGTCTCTTCTTCTTGCAGCCAAGCAAAGCAAGTACCAGGCATCCTTAGGGCCTCTCCGACTCCCACTTACTAGAATCATACAGGATACGGTGGTGAGCTGCCCCACAGACTGTCAGTCCAGGAGAAAACAGCGAAATGGGCTACTGTACAGAGAGCCCCAGGGCTGGCGGACTGAGATTATATACATTTGAATAAAAGCATTAGCATATGCATGAGGAGTATAGCATAATGAACACACATGAGTATGAAGCAGTCATCAGATGTACAAGCATAATTTTACACTCAGTCCTATTTTGTGCCGGAAGCCTGTAGTTTCCCCGTGGGTGTCTCTTTTGGCATATAAGTGAGGGTCTCAGTCACTTTAGGTCTTGCTACCGCAATTTTGGGGTCAATTGGGCTGAGTGATGATATGTGTTGTGTTGGTGTCTCAGTGCTTGAATTGTCCCCAAGAAGATCTGCAGAAGCACCACAGAATGGGACTGAGTCAGAGAGCAGTGGTTTTTAGCAAGCTCTTTATTAGATAACAAGCAAAGCACAGGGTAAGCAAGGCTGACTTAGAAAGGTTAGTACATTTGGGAGGGTTCCAGTGGGCAAAGCTGGAGGTAGTGAAAGACCCTCAGACCGAGGAGACCTTCACTCAGTCCTTGAGGATGGCGCTCACCTCAAGAACACATGGGAGTCGCTTCTTGATGCAACCGCAAGAGGCTTTATTCGGTCGACCAGCGCGCTGGGGCTCCACACGGTCCTCACGCAGGAGGGGTGTGTAGAAGCCCCCCACAGCAAGAAGGCACAGCTTATAAAGGCAAAAACCACAAACCGGGTGGGGGTCTAGGGGCCAGGCGCAGGTTAAGCGTGTTACACTCTGATAGGTTCTTCCCATCTGGCCAGACCAGATACCGGGTTTATGCCCTGGTTTCGGCTCAAGTTACCGCTTTTATCAGAAGTGTTTTGCACGGCTAACTGTCAGCAATGTTCTGGTGGTTTTCTGATTAGGCAAGACCAGCTGTCCGCAACGCCTGGTTGGGCAAGGCGAGCTGCCAGCAATGGTCTCGTGGTCCCCTGGGTTGGGGTCTGTGATCCAGGCTCCTATAGCTAATTTCACGGTAAAATTTATTTTCTTTCAGTAGCTGCTACCAAGATGAAAGTCTGCCCTTCAGAAAACAGGGCAGGCAGAGTTCAGAGACAGCACGGTGTAGGGTTGGCTTCTCCTTTGTTTTCCCAGAACGCAGGGAGTGCTCAGGGCCTGTGCGGCTCTTTCCAATTGACTGTGAGACTCTACCTTCACACGGAGAGGAGTTCTTAAATTTAAATGGTCTTGGAAAAGGCATGGTGGCTAAAGCCCACGGTGTGTGTGTGTAGGGGGGATGTAAATGCTTGTAAATGAGGCCAAATTGGACAGGCAGGGTCGGCATGGGTCAACTTGGGGTCTGAGTCCCCCCTAGAGGTGTAAGGCTGGTTAGGTGGGGCTGATGTGTCTTCTTAGCACCTGCCGTGTCCCCAGCCCTGCTCAGATCCAGCCAGCCGCCCCCTCTAACAGACTCTGTTGCAGATCGACTCCAACTGGCTCAGAGCCCTGGCTCTGCTTTTGTCTTAAGCAAAGAATGGGTGCAGTCTGGCAGCACAGTCAGGCTGTGGGGCACTTGCAGTGGCCCTGGGGGCCCCTCCGAGGAGCTGCCAGACCCCAAGCTCAGGATGCTCTGAACACAGGCGTTTGAGGTTTTCCTCTCTGGCTCAACCGCAGCCCTCCAGGGTCAGTTCCTCCCCGCCTACTCTTCAGTCTGGCTTTACCTCAGTGAAGTGGGTTGAGGTTTTGCCTCCAGAGGAATGTTTTCTTATCCAGGCCACCAGCTAACACCCCTTAGTCGTCGCCTTCCCAATTAACCCTTCTTCTCCTGCTTCACAAAGGAAATGTGTCCGTCCGAGGGCCCTGGTCTTACCGATAAAAGGGGCGAGGCGTAGGCGACAGCGAGGCGGTTGCTACCGTTGTCACCGAGTCGCAGCCCAGGGAAGACAGTGGCGACGGAAGGAGAGCTGCGGGGAGACCAGAGTACACAAGAAAAAAGCTTTATTGTCCGGCTGAGACTCAGCTGAGCCCCAGGGAGGGCTTTACGCGCTCTTTCACAATAAAGGCTGGCATGCAGCTACAGAAGGCGTATTTGACATGACAGGATTGGTTACTTCTATTTCCAGGCAGAGCAGGGTAGGGGTGTGCAGAGCAGGGAAGTCACACATTACCAGGGCGGTGTGGTCATCCCGACCCAAAGCTGTTTGTAGCTTAGAAAACACTTTGTGGTCTTGGCTCGTGAAATACGAAACATTTTTATATAGGAACGTCCTCATACCATCGGGCTCCACAACTCAGTCTTCAGCCGCCACAGCGGGACCAGGAGCCCGCGACATCTGCCCCCGATGGCACCAGCCACAAGGGTTCGCATCGACCGCCCCAGCTCCCGGCGGGGTCTGACGGAGGAGGAACCGGGCCCTCGGCCGGAACTGGTCACCTGCGGACCCTGCCGTGGCTGTGCTGACCCCGCTTGGCTCCTCCCATCCCCGGGCAGCCCGGCCTCCGCGGCAGCGTGCGGAGCACCGGGTCGCGCCGGGCGTCCCGGGTCGCCGAGGGGGCGGGGCGGTTGCCCGGGCCGGGAGGAGCCGAGACGACAGCCTCCCGGGTCCTAGAGCGGCCGCGCAGGGACTAGGCGGCGCGCTTGCGCGACCCGCTGCGGAGGCGGTGGCTGGCGTCCCAGCCCCCTGAGGGTGCGAAGCGGGAGCCTCGGCCGAAAGGAGTCGAGACGCCAGCCCTCCCAAGTCCTAGAGCGGCGGCGCTGCGCCCGGGCGACACGGGGCTGAGGAGCGCAGTGAGTGGAGGCGCGAGGCGGTGGCCGCTAGGTAGGGACGGCGCCGGACTGGGCCGGGCTGGGTAGGCGGCGCCTCGACGCGCTGGTGGGACGCTCTTCCCGCCGGGCCGGGCCGTGGGGATGCAGGTCTCGGGCAGTCCCCGCGTCCCAGAGGCCACTCGGTGAGTGGGCGCAAGCCGGAGGGCCGCGGCCGGGTCTCGGCCTCCGGGCGCCGGGCGGCGCAGACGCGCCCCTGTGTGCACGCTCGCACGCGTGTGCAGGTGCTGATTCTGGCGTGGGATCACGCCGCCGCCGCCGCTCGACAGACAGGTTCTTGCTATTGCGATGGAACGATGTTGGATAAGACCCATACCATTTGCCGTGCGGTACCTGCAAATGTACCATTTTAACCATTGAAGAGTACCTGACTCAGTGGCATTCGGTATATTCATACTACTGCCCTTTTAAAACTGTAATCTGACCCGGCAGAACGCATTTCTTTTTTTTTTTTTAATAGCTGTGCTGAGTTCAAACCTAGGTCTCTTGCATGCTGGGCAAGCGCTCAACCACCGAGCTTTGTCCCGAACTCCGTTTGTTCATATTTTGGTTTAAATTGGTGCTGGTATTTCCCTCAACCTGGGAGCTCCACGAATCCCCGGTCCTTGGCCGTCCGAGGACAGTTCACTCGGTCCACCTCGCTCACTCGAACAGCGAGAGACCGCGAGAAGCAAAGTGTTGATTTTAGGAAGCCAGAGAGTTTATTGCGGAAGGTACGGCCCACAGGCAAGCCGGGTCGCCGCAAGACTGACGCCCACCCCCTTGGTCCTGATTCCTTCTATTTTTCCCACACTTCCATCTTTTTAATGTGCTGTGGCCTCCCTCTGTGTATTCAGTAGGTGCTCTTCACCAGCTTTTACTTTTGGACTGCGCATGTGCCGTCCCTTCATGCCTGTTTTTAATCACATTCATGAACTTCCGTGGCTAGGTATGACATGCTAATGACCGTATAATTAGAAGGGGTTACTTTAGGTGGTCAGGTCCACTGCGCATGCGTGGACAGTCCTTGGTTTCCCTTTGTGGTTAGTTTGTAGTTGTCTCTTCCCAGTGGGTCCCTTTCTACTTGGCTGTGGTCTGTGTCCCAACTCAGAACAGGACAGCGTGGTCCTAAAGGTCCTCACTACTCTTTCTCTATCGTCCTTGTCTGCTGCCTACCAAGTCATGAAACACCACTGATACATTTTTTTTCCGAGGATAATTAAGACATCATGTTGGTGGTTTATTTCCCATTGCACACATTTATGCGCTACTGAATTACACATTTGTTAATATGGCACAATTACATGGCGAATGTTAGATGTGTTTTACTACCTTGTAATCACAACACGCAAACGCTCAAGTGACGTTTGTGGAGAAAAATAGCAAAATCTTTTAGGGTGATTGTCTTTCAAGATGAAAAAACTAGTGTGCAGAATACAGTTTTTAAACACAGAGCTTGAACCTTACGATTGAGTGTGCTCAGGGTGTTATGTACACATGTGTGCAGACTGTATATACAGGAACCGAAGAATTAGGTTGCTGAAGAAAGAAAGATAAATCTTGGCTAAAAATATAAATCCTTTCTTACTGTCAGCTGAAAAGATGGGAACGGTTTGAGGGTAAAGCTCAGTATGCACTTAAGAAGAGAAATGCGGGCCAGGTGTGGCAGCACACCCCTGTAATGCCAGCACTCTGGGAGGCTGAAGCAGGTGGATTGCAAGTTCAAGCCCTGCTTGGACAACTTAGCAACTTCATGTTTTATTTTGTCTCAAAAATAAAAAATAAAAAAGGGCTGAGGGCACTGCTCAGTGCGCAGGCCCCGGGGTTCAGTCCTAGGCACTGTGGGGGGAAAGAATCCTAACTGTTCTATCTGTAAGGTTGCTGTGGTTCTAGTATCCAGGAATTACTAGTTTCTCGGCATTCTGTGATATTAGATAAGAGATACGAAATGCAGCAAAGAAATACAAAAGAAAGTAAAGAGATACAAAATACAGTAGTACATAACTTACTATATTTTGCAATCAGAAATATTTTTATATAGAAACAATCTGAACAAGGTCTTGTGAGCTTTGCGGTGACTGTCGGGTGAATTGTTAAGCTTTCTGTAAGACTGAACTTCTTCGTTTTATTCCATAGGATCTGTCACTGTCTAGCCTACCGTGTCTGTATCTGTCTTCCCCTGTACTCTGTATCTGCTCCTGTGCCTGGAACGTAGTAGGTACTCAGCGTTACTCTAATGACACAGTGAATCCGAATTGTGAGATAAGAAAAACTGACGGTACTTTAGATCCTTTTACTAGACCATATTGCCAGGTTAGTCCTTAACACCCGAAATGGAAATAAGTCAGATAAAAATGATAATGACCTGACTACCTTTTTTTTTTTTTTTTTTGAGAAAAGGTCTTGCTGAGTTGCCCTGGCTGCCTCTGTCTCCCATGTACTAGAATTACAGGTGTGCGCCTCCACTCCTGGCTATATTTCTTTTAAAATTTTCTGTTGTGAATAATTGCTGACTTATAGAAGCTTCAAAAAATTATGCAGAGTTCTCTTGTACCTTTTACCTAGTTGCTTATACATAGTATCCTACATAATTGTGATATATTCATCAAAATTAAGGAATTTATTTTGGTACAGTACTGTTAATTAAACTTTAGAGTATATTAAAAGTTTATCAGTTTTTCTCTGATGTCCTTTTTCTATCAAGGACCCAGTCCAGATGCCTTTGTTATATTGTCCTGTGTCCTTGGCCGTCTTCAGTCTGTGACAACTCAGTCTTTCCGTGCCCTCAGAACTTAGACAGTTTTGAAGAATTTTGGGGTTTTTTTTTTTGTTTTTTTGGTTTTTTTTGGTGCCGGGGATTGAACTCGGGTCCTTGTGCTTGCAAGGCAAGCACTTTAACCACTGAGCTAAATCCTCAGCCCAGAATTTTGTTATTTTTTAATATGAGAGTGTCTCTCAGTTTCATCCTTTGTGTTGTTTTGTTGTGCTTTGATTGAGAATGAAGTTAATGTGGCTTATTACTGACCTTAAAGTTACTCTCTCTCCCTTTGTAATCTGTTCTTATTTGAGGGACGATTGTTTGGGATTTAGAACTCAAGTACCTTCTTTCTCCTTAACTTTCGCCTGCTAATTAGCATTGATTAGTCTGTCTTCGCCTGCAGCCATGAGTGCTGTGTTCTTTTCCTGCTTTCCTTCTCCATTTCCTATTGGAAGGTTTTGTGAGGAACAGTCATCCCCTTTGCCCTTATTTACTTAGTCCGTCATTTCAGCGTTTGCTTGTAGGTGTTTATTCTTTGAACTAAAATGTAGTGCTGTTTCTTTTGTTGCTTAAGTTATTCTAGCTTTAGCCACTAGGTGCTCTGTAAGTTGGCTCCTGTGTCCCTTTGACATTTCTCCATCCATTTTTGAGCCTGTTGCTGATTTCCTTCTACTGCAAAACACTCATATTTTCCTTGCCGCAGCCTGGCATCAACCCTTTCTCCAAGGATCCCTGGTTCCTTTCACTGGAGAATGGTGTTTGGAAACCAAGTTTTGTGTACGCTAGATATTAGCTCTTTTTTTTTATTTGATCAGTAAATATAAATATTATTTTAAGGTTTTAAATATGTACCAAGGCAGTCCTTAGCATTTAGTATCCTAGAAGGTTGTTTCCTTATTATCAGTTTATAAAATATGTACGCTCACAGTGGTAGGAAACTGGTATCATGAGGTGATGGAGCAAATCATAGAGAAAAGTATCCTGAAAGATGCCAAGGTTCTTGCTTGGAAGTTCCCCGTTTTCAAAGGCAGTTTTTTTTTTCAGGATGGGTGAGGTTGTGAACCTCTGGGTGAGGGTCCTGAGTACTCGTGTGTGTGTCCCCAGTTGTAGCATAATTGCAGCAGTCTTGTCTAACCCTAACCCTGAGTGAAGGTTTTCTGCTGTCCTTAGGAGCTAGCAGGGACTTGGGAGGAAGCCTGCAGCTTTGGAGGCCTCGTTCAATGGCAGGCTCAGCTTTGTGGCAGCCTTGCTGTGTGTACTGTACCCTGACTGGTTCTAGGTTGCTTCCCTGGGCAACCCTGTCTTTCCCTTCTTTGAGGCACAAGTCCCTGAAGAAGCCACGCCTGTGTCACAGATCCTGCGGAACAGAACATCGGGATCGTGGAGAGGCAGTGTGGTGTGTCCAGGTCTAGAGCCAGAATTTCCTTGAGCTGTCTCAGGCCCTTTAGAAAAAGTCTTTGTACTTCCCCCTTTGCTCTGAGCTGACATTCTTGTGACTGGCTGGCAGGTAAAGCTCTGGGAATGGATGGTCAAGCTAAGTCCATGTTTGCTCTGCGTCTGGTGGAAAGGGGACCCCTGGTCTCCACCAAGCCTGGAGCTAAGAATTCTGTAAGATGACACCTGAAGCCTGGAGAAGGCCCCACCCAGCACCCCCAGCAGCGCACCTGTGATTGGATCAGTTGTGACTTTGTTCTTTGGCTGTAAAAGTTCCTGTCACCTCCTCCATACAGCACCCAGGCACTGGTCCCCCATATGTGGCTCAGAATAAATGATTTCTGATTTCCTTGAAGCACCTTGAACTGGTGTGGACAATTCAATCTGTACCAGAGATGGATCTCAGACTGTCTGATGCTCAAGCTGTTAATTGTTGCAGCATGCTTATGAGAGAGAGAGAGAGAGAGAGAGAGAGAGAGATAGGGAGAGAGTAGGAGGGGGCATTGCCTTCTTACCTTGGTACCAAAAGGCTTCCCCTTTCCTACACCTGTATCAGTCTGGCCAGTTACCAGGTGTTTCTTTCCCAAGGGGAGCCTGAGCTGTTCTTGTTCAAGGTTTCTGAAAGGTGCATCTGTGCTAAGGTGGCCTAACTCCTGGACACCCTGGGCCAGGTTGCATCATAGGCTAAGTGGCATGTTTTTATAGCCATAACATACCTCTTACAGTGTACCCGAGTCACTCTTTTCCTTTTGGTGTCTTTTTTGCAGGGTGGAGGGGATTGAACTCAGGGCCTTGTGCTTGCTAGGCAAGTGCTCTACCACTGAGCTAAATCCCCAACCCCTTTGCTGTCTTTTTAAAATTTACATTTTGTGTTTTTTTGAGACAAGACGTTTGATGTTGCCAGGCAGGCGTCTAACTCTTGAGTTGAAGTGATCTTCCTGTCTCAGCCTTCTGCGTAGCTGGGACCACAGCCATGCACCGCTGCACCTGGCCTCTTTTTATCATCTTAGGAAATCCTTTTTTTTTTAGCCCCATGATTCTTATTCTTTCTTTGTATTCTTTTTCCATTTTGTTTTAACTAGAACTCCCTTTTTATTGTGTAGTTGTTATTTTTACTTGTTTTGCCTGTTAACTTGTGATGATACTGTGTTAGTCAGCTTTGTACTTCTATAACATAATCCCTGCATATCCAGCTTACAAAGAGGACGTTTCTTTTGGCTCATAGTTTTGGAGATTGCAGTCCACTGTTGGTGACCCCATTGCTTGTGGGCCTATGGGAAGGCAGTGTGACATGGCCGGGTGTGGGCGAAGAAGCTGCTTCACTCATGGTGGGCAGCTGGGAAGCAAAAGAGGACAAGGTCGTCTCCAGGACCTCACTTCCACTGGTCCCCACACAGGCTTAGCAAGCCTGACACACATGCGCCTCTGGAACTACCTGGTATCCAAACCATAGCGTCCAAGTTCTCCAGCTCACTCCTCTTTCCTGATGGTTTTGACCCTGTTGGCCTCTTGAGCTTCCATATGACTTTTAGCATCCTCTTGCCAATTGCTGAGAAGAAGTTGTCTGATTTTCTGAGAGAGATTGTGTTGAATCTGTAGATCATTTGGGGGACTGTTGCCATCTTGATAGTATGTAGTCTTCTGATCCCTTGAAATGCATGTCTTTTCATTTATTTAGATCTCTAGTTTCTTCTAACAATGTTTTGTAGTTTTCAGAGTATACATTTACACATCTTTTGTTAAATTTATTGCAACATGTTTTATTCTTTTTCACGAAATTGCAAATGGTGATGTAGCCTGTGGCACGAGCTCTTTTCTGAGGTGAAGAAGTGAACATTCAGAGAGAGCTCCAAATGTGCCCCATGTGGCTTCTTCTTCAAATGTCATTACCACCCCATTTTACACAGTGAGGCCACAGACTTCCAGAGGGAAGATGGCGCACCCCATTTCCACAGCTCCTAAGTGGGGAGCTGCATTCGGAGCCAGGCCTGGCTTTGTTCAGGTTCTGTGCTCTTTCTGCTGAGCTCTGCTATCTTCTGAAAGTGGCTCGAACCCTTAGACACCTTTGTTATGACAAATCATAAAAGGATATATAGGAAGTTAGTGGGAAACTGGCTGGATTAGTCATTTTCAAATTATTATTTTTAAACCATTGGTACCCACAATAAAATCAGGGGATCCCAGTCATCATTTCATTTTATTTTTGAATTGCTTGAGATTTTAAAATATTGTTACCATATTAGTAAACTACATTTGATATTTTAAAGTCGTCTGAGTAGATTTATAAGGGGTCTCTTTCTCGTTTTGTTTTTTCCCTTGAGCTGTGTAGTCTCAGTGGTTCTTACTGTACTATATATTATAAGCCTTGAAATCAGGTAGACTGATGCCTTCCATTTTATTTTTCAAAATTATTTTAGCTATTGTGATTCCTTTGCTTTTCCAACATATATTGTAGCATAATCTTTATATCTACTAAATACGTCTTTTACTTAATTTTTTTTCAGTGCTAGGGATCAGATCCTAGGCCTTGTTTACGCTCAGCAGTTGTTCTGCTACTGCATCTCCAATCCCTTTAAGAGATCTGACTAAGGTGCTAGCAGCAACTGCAGGAGACATGTAGATCAGCCAGGGAGGACGGGAAGCTTTAGTGTGTCAAGTCTTCCCATGTATGAATATGGTCTGTGCGTTTATTTAGGTCTTCTTGGACTTTTCTCATTAGCCTTCTGTGCTTTAGCCCTGTACAAGTTTCTCTGTGTCCTGGGATGTCTTCTTAGCTTGCCTGCATGGAGCCCTGGTCTGCCCGGTCTGTGAGACGCTCCGCCTATGTGCCCGGTCCTGATCTGTCCAGAGCCAGCCTGGCCAGCAGGATGTAACTGCACCATCTGTGATGGGCATCATTTCCTTCTCCTCCTGAACAGGGAATTCGGTGGCTTCAGTCTCTTGCCAGTGACATGTGATATCCGAGCAAATGGCACTGTTACTGCGGTGCTGAGAAGATACCCTGAGGAGCCAGCGACGGGGCTTGCAGGTGGCCAGGGAGACTGAGCAGGAGCAATGCCCCCTGGCCGGTGGTGTGCAGTCCCTGCGGCGCAGGCTCAGCCTCCCCGGGAGCGAGGCAGCCTCCTGATCGTGAATAAGGAGGATGAGGAGGAGGACGATGAAGGCTATACCTCAGTACAGACCTCCAGGCCGCAGACGCTCAACCGCCCTGGCCAAGAGCTCTTCCGCCAACTCTTCAGGCAGCTTCGCTACCACGAGTCTTCCAGCGCCCTAGAGACTCTGAGCCGGCTCCGGGAGCTCTGCCGCTGGTGGCTGAGGCCGGACGTTCTCTCCAAGGCCCAGATCCTGGAGCTGCTGGTGCTGGAGCAGTTCCTAAGTATCCTGCCGGGGGAGCTGCGGACCTGGGTACAGCTCCATCACCCTGAGAGTGGCGAGGAGGCCGTGGTTGTGTTGGAGGAGCTGCAGCAGGATCTGGATGGGTCGCCACGGAGGGTGAGTGTGAGCAGGTGTGATGTGCAGCGGGTCAGCTCCCTGGGATTGCGGGGAGACCTCCCCTTCTCATTGTGGGGCAGCAGAGACGCAGTGAACGGGGCCATGAGCCGTGGACCCTTTACCTAGGAGCTCTGCCTGCCTTCTCCGAGGAGCCTCAGCTCCAGTGCAGGTCAGCAAGTGCCCCTGAGCTTCAGATCAGTGTAGAGAAGGTCTTGGCCCCAGGCTGTGCCACCTGTCTTGCCTTAGAGACCAGAGCATTTGAAGTCCCAGGGCAAAGGCTCCTCTCTCCTGGTCTCTGCCTGACTGACCCTCATCATCAGCACTGCCCCCCGAATGTGTTACTCTTCCTTCAGGTTTGCAGTCTGCTAGCTCGCCTCCTGTGAGGGCATTTTGCTGTTGGTACCTAGGGCAGTGCTTGGCAGTGACTGCTACGGGCCTGGACCCCTGCTGTCTCATTTTCAGGAACCAATTCCTTCTTGCTCCTTTTTCAGTTCCCAGCCTGGGGGAGGGCATGAGAGGTGGTGAGGAGCTGTCACTGTGGCATCTGAGGACTGATAGTGGTGCTATTACTGACTTGCCAGCTTGTCCTCAGGTTACGTCTCACCTGAGTCCCCTGGTAAGGGTTGGGGGGCCCTCCGAGGGCTGCTCCTTATGCCATCCCCTCTTACTGGAGGTGACAGCGGCCCTGGCTTGCTGCTACCTGCGACTCTGCCCTGTGGAGACTGGCAGCGTGGCCTCGTCTCTGAGTCAGTTTCTGGTCCCTGCAGGGACCCTCTCACAATGTTTTCTTCTCACAGGACCCAGGCCTTGACCCAAGCCCGGATGTGCACTGGATGGGCACCGCAGCCTTGCAGTCTGCACAGACCTGGCCCCCCGTGTCACCACTCAGGACCCTCTGCCAGCTGGAGCCTCCCTGTGCAGTAGGAGTGCGTGACTTCCTGGCTGGGCCACCCGGTACTCGCTGCCTGGCTGAGGCCCTGGCCTGCCACCTCCTACGTCTCCTGAGTGTTGTCATGTTACTGTCCTTTGCCTTCTAGAGACATCTCTGTCTCTTAGCTCAGTGTCCTTCCACACCCTTCTGTGACCCATGTCTGGCTGGCGTCCTCCTTCCATTGTACCCTACTCCTTCCACCCTGGCTCCCAGGAGACCCCAAGGACCTGTCACTGGGGAGTTTCACAGCAAGGTCCTCAAGGACTGGGGAGAAGTGCGTGTCTCAGTGGGATGTCCAGGCCAGGCAACTCTTTCACGGCTCGCTCTTCTCCTTCAGATCCTCCTGCTGCTCTGGCACCTGCCCGTTCCCAGAGAGAGGGCAGTCCAGCCACACAGTCCCTGACGCCAGAGCCGCAGGTAAGCTGCGGGGCCTATTAGGGTCCTGCTGATAGCTGAACTCAGCCACTTGGGCATCTCTATCTGGCGTCCCAGAGAACACACCTTCCTGAGTCCAGAGCTCTTCTCCTGGCCATGGTCTTTCCCTTTTACTGCGTCCACCTTCTGCCCCCCCGAGCCAGCCCCTACCCTGCCCTCATGAAGGCTGGAACTGGGGACCAGTGCCACTGTTTCTGTAGGAGGCCACGACTTTCAAGGATGTGGAGGTGACCTTCTCCCAGGACGAGTGGGGATGCCTGGACTCGGCCCAGAGGAACCTCTACAGGGATGTGATGCTGGAGAACTACGGGAATGTGGCTTCTCTGGGTGAGCCGCTGATATCCCATGCTGCCAGCGCCTTGATTTGGCCTCCCTGGTGTGAACCGTGCATGGAAGGGAAGCCTGTCCTGGGTATAGATCCTAGCTCTGTAACTACTGAGGTCACTTATCTGTCACCACACTGTCCTTTTCTGAAAAGTGGGGATAATTGTGTGTGCCCTGCTGGGCTATTGTAAAAAGATGAAAGATGCTTCAAGTTCCTGGTCTTTGAAAAAGTGTTGGCATCCCCCAAAATGTGGTCTGACTTAACCGAGTAATCACAGCTCCCACCTCTTGTGGTCCCAGCAGCCCTTGTGCCCATGTCTGTGACTTTCTGAGCCCTCCTTTCTGTGTCTGCTCAGGGTTATCAGAAATAGCTCTGGGTCCCTGCCCGCAACTCCTCCGCTTGCCTTCCTGCCTGTCCCTACCAGGACCTCAGGCAGAAGATCTGGGAGAGACGTTCTGGGTGACTGTCTGCCTCCACCCCTTCTCTTCTCTCCTACAGAGGGGTCCCGCTCCAAACCTGGCCTCATCTCTTGGTTGGAAACAAGGGAGCCCTGGGGCCTGAACGTCCAGACAGCTGAGCCTAAGAGACTTCTGGGTTCTGTCCCTGCAGGTGAGTTCCAGGGAACCTGCCAGGCCCTGCCCCTCCTGCACCTGCTGTTCTGTTTCTCGAGGTCCCACAGTCACTGGGGACCACTCCATTGTCGCTTGCTGGAAGGAAGATCTTTATCAGTGCTGTGCAGGGTGCTAGGCCCCTAAGCCTCTCCCCTGTGGGCTGGCCTCAGATAGCCGTTTGTTGCTGGCTGTCCCTCCCCCAGTGACCCTCCCACCGAAAGCTTTATTGTCCCCTTCTCCACTTGTGGATTCTCTTCCTTGCTCTGTGCCACTCTTCCCCAGCCCCTTTGGGCACCTACCCTGTTCCTTTTATTCAACTGACTTCCTTCTGCCATAGACTTGATCTCCAGTCCTTTCAGCCAGGTGTGCCTCAGAGCTGTGTTGCCTGGCGCTGGGGTACCTTCCTCCAGGGCTCCTGTGCCTGGGTTTGGCTCCCTACTCTTGCTAGTTACTACTCTCCTCTCAACCCTTTGCATTTTCCTGCTGGTTTTGATATCTGCTTATCTCTAGCTGCTGTGGCCTTCTTGTTTCTCCTCCTGTCTTCCCTGTTGTCTGGAATCCCCTTCCGTGTTTTGCCTTGGCCTTGACTGTGTTGAAAAGGCATTGGCAGTGGGCTGGGAATTTAGCTCAGCGGTTAGAGTGCTTGCCTTGCAAGCATAAGGCCCTGAGTTCAATCCCCAGCTCA
>PVJO010028949.1:0-17446 GCA_004026905.1 Hystrix cristata
TCAAATTTTCCCAGCTGGCAAATGGTATCTATGAATGTCAAACTCTGGTCTTTCAGGCTAAATTCCTGGTTTGTTTTTTTGAAACAAAGGACAACTCCGACCTGGCTTGTGGACCCAGCCACGCTATATCAGGGGCGTCCCACAGCCCACCAACAGCAAGTCACAGCAGAACACGTGCTTGTGGAAAATTTCAGCCAACACCCTCACGCAGCCACTCCAGAACCCACATCTCCTTTCCTTCCATTGCAGCCTCTGCCTCCTGTCACATTTCCTTCTAGAGTTTAGACTGTTCTCTGGGCGATTTTGCTGCTTTCTCTGCACAGAGTGAGCTCAGGATGTCCACCACTGGAATCCACGGGCAAAGGTCTTCACTTTGTGGAGAAGATCGACACACTGAGCGGTTATCAGGCGATCAGAGTGAGGATTCAGAAATCAAGGGCAAGTGCAAGTGTCCCACAAGGTCAGACCCGAGAACTGCAGGTTGCAGTCAACAGGAGGCCCTCGATGCGGGACACTTGCTCGGTCTGATTTTCCTACAAGCAGTTGCAATGATTTAGTGGCCAGTAGGCAAGGACTTGGGTGGGGCCCTCCACCTCATCTACACCAGTAAAGAAAGGCTGGGGAGCTGGGGAAAATCTGGAGCTATCTTTATGTCCAATCAGCTGGCAGATGCAGCAGAGTCCAGAAGCATGAGTACCAATTCCCAGTGGAGACCTCTGCCCTGCCGCGACCCATTGCCTGGTTCATCCTTCCATCAATAGTAATAAGAATGTTTACCCAAGCCCAGGGTGTGCACAGCTTTCAGAGGTTCTGGGGATTCCGCTCCTCTCCACGTGTAATTAGTATTTCTTGCAAGGGCAGGACCACCTGGAGCTTACAGCTGAAGACTGACAGGAGACTAGATTGCTCAAGCCATTCAATTCCCAAACGTCCCAACAAATACAGTCATTGAGCCACCAGATTATTGCAGTTGATAAAGTATCATGGTAAGAGGCTGCACGCACATGGCTGGCACACATTCTGTCTACCCCATTGCTCTTGTCTACCCCATTGCACCTAATGAAGGGTGCCGCACACAGTAATCATGGTGATGGGGGAGCAGAGTATGACCTCTGCTTTTTTGGGGTCAGTAGCATCTGATGGAATCCGTCCCCAAGAGCTGGGGCAGCAACCCACGGCTGATGAGTCCTCAGACTATGAGTGTGTGTGTGTGTGTGTGTGTGTGCATTTATAAGAACTGAGGTGTGAGAGTGTGTGTACTTGTAAAGCATATCTGAGATGTGTTTGTGAGTGCGTGGGTAGACAATGAATTTGAGAGTGTGCATAAGTGTGTATAGGAGTATGAGGGCATTTATGAATGTGTAGGCCTGTGTTCATGGTGAGTGTGGAAGTGAGAGCAAAATTGATTGGATGTTTACCCATGTGAGAGTGTGGCTGTGACTGTGTGAGATGGGTGTGTTGGTGTGAGCTGGGGACAGAGGAATTGCAGCAAGAAAAGAGATGGAGAGATTCACTTCAGCACTTTCCCAAGGAAACATGGATCCTGCAGTTTGCCCAATCCATGTGTTTGTGTCTTGCTGAACCTTTACTCTGCCGCAGGAGCCTGGAAACTTGCTGTGGCAGCCCAGCAAAGTGAAAAGAGGTCCCTTGTCAATGAAGATTACCTTGTATCTTAATCACTTTCTCACTGTTGGAACAAAATACCCAATGTCCACAAGTTGAGGAGAGATTTATTTTGGTTCATGGTTTCAGTCCATGGCCCACTGGCTCCAAGGCAGGAGCAGCACGGCAGAGAGGCCTGGTGGAAGAAGATGTGCTCAACCCATAGCAGCCAGAAAAGAGAGAGAAGTTAGGAGCTGGGGAGGTGGATGCATCCTTCCAGGCCCCCCCCCAGGGACCCGCCTCCACCCTGACCCCACCGCCTAACAGCACATTCAGCTACGAACTCGTCAGTAGAGGAATCCACTGGTGAATACAGCGCCCACGTGATCCAGTAGCTTCCAAAAGCCCCACTTCCGAGCACATGAGACCAAGGGACATTTTAGATCGGACCTGCATCAGCTCGTTCTCGTCCTTGCCCTGCAGAGTCTCCACCTCAACAGCCGTCCCCGCTGATTCTCTGCCTGGAGTACCCTGTGAATGGAAAGACAGCTGGGATCTGTCCCGCCCAGCTTCTCTCCTTCCTCCACCCTCAGCCCACACCCTGCCACTCCACACTCTCGGAACATGACACTGAGCTCTTCAGGCTAGTGACTTTGAAAGAAATGATTTGGAAACACCTGCCAATTTCAGACTCAGCTTCCTAAACCTATTCCAACAACTGGAGCGATGACCCAGCGCAGAGGAGCGCAAGGGCTCTTCAGGCTCTGCCTCCGCTTTGCCCTGCAGAGCTGCCCGTACCTGGGCACGGGGAGCAGGTCTGGGAGCTCTAGCCTGGGAGCCCGGCTGCAGCACTTAGTCCTCAGGGGAAGCTCAGCCCTCGTCCCCCGGGAAGCCCCCCTTTCACAGGAGGCTTAGAGGACCTGCGTGGAGCAGAGGAGGACTGGCCACCACCTCTGCCTCTCCACCAGACCTCCCTGAGAAACAGGAAATGCCAGCTGCCAGGCCCCAAGTCAGCATCTTTCAACCCAGGACTTAAAGAAAAGAGGGTACTCCCTTCTGTCACTTAGCAGAGGGGGCAGCATTGTGGAAAGAAGATGGATGCCCTGGCAGGGTATTCTAGTGGTCAGAGCTTCAGTCAGGGAGTCACTACTCCAAGTTTTGTCTGCAGGCTTTGAACATGAAAGGTACAAGTTTTAAAATACTGAGGTCTCCTTATGGATACACTAATTGCTATCTTGGTGAGACAGCTTCCTCATTCTATGAGCCCCACAGCTCGTGTTAGAAAGCTTGTTCCTGAAGACTCAATCAAGACCAAGCGCTGCCAGTGGCGATCCCGTCCCTGTGATGCCAAGCTCTACCTGATGCCACGGCCGAGGCCCCTCCGTCCCCAGCCCCGTCCCTTCTGCAGCTCTGCGCGGTGGCCTCTCCTGCCCTTGTGTTGGGAAGCCTGCAGTGAGAAGAGTCACAGCTGACACGGGGAATATTGTTACTCCTAAACTGTCACATCATATCATGTAACTACTTTTCCTTTTCTTAGAAAAGAAAGCATAAAATAATAGCCATCTTTTACTTACCAGTACCAATATACATCCACTAAGACATTGATATGATTGTGCAAATTGAAAGAATTTTCTGTTATTTGTTTCTTTGTGCATTTTTGTTTTCGTGACCTCTCCTATTTTATGCTTAACCAGAAGCAAAGGGAAACCTCCAGGGAATGCTGTAAAAAGGATTTCACTGTCATTTGTAGCAGTTAAGTGCCCAAGACATTTGCATTTCCAAAAAGAACTTTTCCTGCAGCAGAGACTCTTGCCCTGAGCTTTTTTCACTAAAAGTGAAACAGGATTTTTTAAACATCTTAATTGTAGGGTGTGTGTGTGTGTGTGTGTGTGTGTGTGTGCGCGTGTGTGTGTGAAGGGAGGAACTTTCCACATATCAATGGCACCTCCAGAAAATGACCTGCCTCCATTCTACGCCATCCCCCTGAGACACGGGCCAGTTCGGGACCCAGAAAGGCCCAGTATGTGCTGTTGGGAAGCACTGGAAGGGCATGGTCATGGCTGTCTGTTGGTTTTGTGTCTGCATCCCTGTGGGTGACTCTGGTGTGAAAGGCCAGCCTCATCCTGCCCTGAGCATTGTCACTGGCCCTTGACAGCAGCCCCTGATGTCATGCCCTCGGTGAATGCAGAGGGACATCCGGGGAGCCCCTGAGATGCCGGGGTTTGTCTTGGATGCTAATTTTGACCCCCAACCCAAGGGCAACAACCTTCACTCCCTGGATGTTCCTCTCCACTTTGCCTGAACTCTTCAAAAAATGTCTTTCAAAAAATTAAAGGCAATCTGCAGAACATTTTTACAATTACCATTAAAATCAGCTGGTGTGGTGGTACACGCTTGTCATCTTGCCACTGTGGGAGGCTGACCCAGGACCACCTCAAGTTCAAGCCCAGCCGGGGCAACCTGGCGACCAGTGAAACCCTGTCTCAAAATAAGGAAATAAAGAGGGCTGGGGGTGTAGGTTAGTGCAAAGGTCCTGGGTTCACTCCTCAGTACTGACAAAAAAAAAATCAAGACATCAATATAGTGCTCATTCAGAGCGTCTTCCCTTAAATTTAATATATGCTGTCTGTCATTTTCTTTTCATTTTCCCATGCATGTAACCTTTAGCACTGTAATTTTCATTTGTGGAAATTTTTGTCTCACTAAGCGATGCATTAGAACACATGAATTCAATTATTTTACTCTGAATTTATCTTACATTAGAAATTTTCTGGAGCATAAGGCTAAAAGTCAGCATTTTATTTTGAAAAAAAAAACAAAAACTATTTGTGAAAGACTAATTTCCTAAAGAAATGAAAATAGTGATGTAAGTGTTATTAATATTTTGACCAAATTCCTGAGTTTTGCCTGGAAATGAGAACTATCTTGGAGAGAACTTCCCCTCTCTGGTGTTAGCTCTGTCACATAACTACCAAATTAAAATCCTACAGGCTCTCAGGGTTTTTAAAGTGTTTTCTCTGTGGACTGAGGAAAACCAGTGTCAGCCTGTGAAGGGCAGGTTGGTTGTTTGCTTTCTCTCTTTTTAATTATTGGTTTAGAATGCACATTTCTGCAGCATTGGAGCCCAGCATTTAGCCCTGACACTAAACTTCCTCTCTTGTGTGGAACCACGTTAAATGTGCTTCTTAGAAATTGATCTGGTTTGCAAAAATCAATGATAGTGAAACAAGGAATCATCCAAATTTAATTCTAGGCAAAAATCAATGCAAATGGTTTCTGCCTTTAAAAAAATAAAGTAGCTCACTGTGAAGAAATAAGATAGAAACTATTAATTAATTTGTTTTCCTTCATTTGTTTTAAAATGGAAGCGAGACAAGCTATTGTAGTTCTGTTTTTTGTTTGACTTTTCCCCACACTTTTTATTAGTACATGTTTCATAGTCATAATGTTTACATTCCTTGTGTAGAGTTGGTATATGTACATAGTATATCTTAATTCCCTTTTCCTTCCTCTTTCCCTCCTCTCCTTTCCCCTCCCTTCATTTCTTGATTCCTTTCTCATTTGAGAAAGCTCTATCTCCCTACTTCTTATTACCTTTTATTTTGGTCTTCATTTATAATTTGGGTTTCTCATGTAAGAGAAACTATGTGATATTTAAGCTTGTGTGTCTAATTTATTTCACTTTACATTACGGTCTCAACACACACCCATTTTCCTACAAATGACTCAAATTTATCTGTATCGCAAAGTACTCCTCCAGTGTGTGTAAATACCACATTTTCTTTACCCGTGCATCTGTTGATGGACATGTAGGCTGCTTCCACGTTTTACTTATTATGACTTGTGCTACTATAAACATGGGTATACATGTACCAATTTATTGTGATGTCTTTAACTCTTTCTGGAAGATACCCAGAAGGGGAATAGCTAGGTAAAATGGAATTTCTAGTTTTATATTTTTAAGGAATCTTCATATTGATTTTCATAGTGGTTGTACAGTACAACTCATCATTTGGCAACCAATTCGGTAAATGACTTAGTCACAGGACTAGAACTTGATGGTTAAATGAGGAATGTCTGTTTTTAGTCCATCATATTTATTATTCATATGTGAACATCTACTGGCTACAGTTACCACCACATTGCACACCATGCCTTTTTTCTGATTTGTTCTGATAGAAATAAAAACATCTTGGACAAGGATAATACAGTATCTGTAATCCATGCATGTGAGTGAACCCAGGCTACAGCCAGACTCACCCACAAATCCCTCCTGCCAGTCCTTCCTCCTTCATGTGCCCACATGTATTTACCTTTCTCTACCTTCCAGGATACAGAAAAAAGTAGACACCCTCATTTGTCCTTCTGAACACTCCGTGCTCACTGTTTACTTCCTGCTGTCTCTACCCCCAGAAGTCCTAAAAGCTTCTTCTAAACTGCCAGCCGTTCAAGGATTTCCACCCCACTCAAGACACAATGTTGGCACTGCTTGCTGTGCACCTGCATCCGACTCACACACCTCTTGGGCTCCTGGGATCCAGCCATCCTTGCCTTCCAGCTGGGCCAGTTTCCCAGTACACACTCCCTCACTACAGTCTGCCCTTGCTTCTGGCCTGATGTACTTTAAATAGTTTGTTACCAAGTGGGGTTGTCAGTCTTCAGGGAACTGATGTTCTCAGGAAAGGTCCTCTTGGCCTCCTCAGGCTGGAGAAAGCACTTGTGTTCAAGCCATAAACTCATGTCACTGTGGGTCATGAATTAGTTCACAGCTGCCCCTTCCACTAAATCAGAGAAGACAGAAAGTCATTGTATGAGTGGCCTTGCTGAAGGTCCAGGGACCGGCATTTCCGCAGTTCTCCCAGCAATGAATGAATTAAAGATACAAGTTTATGACTCTCTGCTGTTCCCACTCAGTGTTTCCTCGTCCTGGGTACTGCACTTCCCATCCTGCAGAGCACTGTTACGATCCTGCATGGTCCCCTGCCTCTGGTCTAACTAGTGGCTCTCTTGGTACTTTATCTGGAACAGTCAGAATAAGACTCGAAGCCAAACTCGCAGGTGTCTTGCCCATCCTGTCTCCTTCCTGGTTCAGATCAATCCTCCAGGGACAGTGTACACATGCGACCCTTTTAGCCCACGTCAGAAGCAATGAGCTGAACTTGGAGTTGTTGAACTTCCCAGTCCTGCTTCACCCGGGTGGCCACATGCGACTCTGACGAGCTCCCTTCTGCTGGTAGTTCTTCTCCTAACAAGAGCTCTTCTTGTCTTTGACCTCATTTTATGTGATGTGTACCACCGTGTCATTGTGTCTCCCTTTCCATTGGCCCTTTTCATAAGTATAAGACATCCTCGGATTCTCACTATCTTTAAAATAATAATTTCCTCAATTGTATTCTCCTTTCTCCTCCTGAGCAGTTGGCCTACTTCTCTCCTTCCTTTCTGTCGAATTTCTAAGGTCATCTATAATTATGGCATCGATTTCCTTCACTTCCTGTCAGTGGTCAAAAGACCAATCCTTTCACTCCCAGCTGTCACCTGCAATCAATCCTAAAAAGATCATTTGTAACCTATTAAGGACCGCCTTTCCTGGGCTTTTCTATCCTTCAGAAGACATTCACTAATCCAGTTATACTAGATCATTTTTGCTAGGTTATTTCTCCAGAGGAGGACTTAGGAGAAATGGTTGGTGGGGAATTTATAGCACCAAATGACCTGTGTCTGCCTCTGGGGAGCAAACAGCTGACTGTAGAACCAAAGAGTGAACCGGCCCTGAGCCCAGATCCCAGGCAGCCCCCGTACCAAGGAGTAGACACGGCCAGCGAGGGGAAGGGAGTCACTGGGATGGCAGTTCCTCTATCTGCGCATTCTGTTTGGCTTTCCACAACCAGCTTGACGCTCAAGCCACCAGTCCTGCAGGCCCTGTGTTCCCACAGCTGTCAGGGGACTGAGTCCATGTGTTTGTATTAATTTGCAGTTATGCAGGAGAGAAGTGTGTACACAGCCAGGAGTATCAGAATACTCCTCCAGCAAGGCCCGCTTTAAAATTCATTACGCCGTGGTTTGTTTATTTGTTTCCAATTCACTGAATATTTCCCAGAGTGGAAATAAATGGAAATGTGTTTATTTCTCAGAATAATCTATACACCACCAAAATGCCCTACTTCACTTAATTTAAAATTGCTGCCATCTAAGCTGTAACCCACATCTTTTATGAATCGTTATGGCATGAGGGAAAACTGTAAGCACCATGGCTTGTGAGGGACTTCATGTGGCTCACTCCGTATCAGAGTGATACTGGAGCGTTAGGGACCCTCCATCCTGAGCTCCAGCTCTGAAAGTAGAAATCAAGACAGACAACAAGACAGAAACAGTCAGATAGAGACAGAGAGAGACAGACAGACAGACCGACAAAGACAGAGACAGACAGACAGAGACAGACAGAGAATATCCTTACATCAATTTTCATTCGATTTCTTTTTTCACGTGCATTTGTTATGTTAATAAGAGCATTCATAGGACACAACTTTATTATAGGAATAAAAATGTGGTGAAAGACACAATCATGTTAAAAATCCAGACTCATGATTAGAGAGCTTCAGAAGCCTCTTCCAGGGCAGCTTGTCTTAACTGTGAACTCTGTGCTTCTAACAAACCTAAAGTACAAAGCGAGAACCCCCCCCAAGGTCTGTGCCCGTGTACAATGCTCCCAGCAAACAAATCTGCCTTCAAATGGAAACCTTCGAGAAGGGCAAGACAAGGGGATGCAGGACCCCAGCACCTGGGAGGGGTCTAGGAGTCTTCATAGAGGGTCTCTTCACAGCAGGGCACAGTCCACTCACAGAGGGCTCTAGAGGAGAACCTGGTAGCTTGTTGCAGATTTGAAGGTGTCCGGGGGAAGAATGAGGTGACTTAGTTTGGTCTTTTCAAACTACAAAATAGATTTAACTTTAGCGGAATAAAAATTCATTTAAATAAATGCACCTCTTAAAACTCTTTCCAAGTCATGTTTTTGCAGTTTTGTACATCATTAGTCTAGATCATGTCTCGGGCCCTGTGGGTTGCCAAGATTTTATGATTCTGTCCAACTACAATTTTGGGAGAAGACAAGAAAATAGACAATGATTCTGGAGGACAGAAAGTGTAGAATTGCTATCCTGTGACAAGAGCTTGGCAAACTGCGAAGGGCAGATAGAAACTATTTCTGCGCCTGCAGGTCATTTAGTGTCTGTTGTAACCAGGCAACTTCCCCATAGCAGCTTGAGCAGAGCTACAGGCAACACACACACAGATGTGGCCACGTTCCAATAAAACTTTATTCACAGAAACAGATGGTGGGCCAGATTTGCCCTGCAGCACAACAGTTTGTCAACGCTGTTCTGTAGTACCAAACTATATTCTAAACTCACTGCAATTTTCAGCAGATTTCAAAGGCTACAACTACTTGGCCATGTTCTAACTCACCAACCCTGTGCAGATGTGATGTCCAAGGAAGCTCAAGGTCCAGGTCTGATGAGTGACATTCACTTATATTATGCTCAGAACCAAGCAGAACCTCGGTCAAAAACAAATATGCTCTTTCTCAGTTCCCCACACTGGAGAGAGTCCCACAAGACCACACCAAAGAACATTTCCACAAGACCAGCTGTGGCTCCAAGGCAGTTTGGCACCTGAGGAAATGCTGAAGGAAACCAGCATGGTCATCCTTCGGAGCAGGAAGCCAAGACACCTTCCCCCTTATTGTAAGTTTCTGGCAAATTTTCACATGCAGTGTGTCTATAGGCATGGTGGCTGTTCAAATGCCACAGAGGCAAGTTTATCTCAATATAAGGTGAACTATATAGAAACTAGAGGTGTGTAGTAATCCAACCACCTACCTTTCAAGTTTTTCTTTCACTTGAGTTATTGAGCAAAGACCAAATTAGCACTGTCGAATTAAAATAACTGGATGGTTTTGTCCTGGGCCTTTCCTACTGAAGATTTCCCCAGGCTTTAAAATTGAGGTAACATATTTAGAAATCTTAGATTTCCTTTCCGAAGAAGATAGAGAATTTAAGCTTTCTGGCCCTCTGTCTACAAAGTGAATACTCATAACAATAAGCCATTAAATAAAGCCATGTTTTTAATTAATAATTACAAACCACATTCAATTTTCCAGAGCAGTGGTGGTGAAACAATGGAATGCATGCCACAGCGGCTGTTTTATCATTGAAAGCTCTAAAAGGTTTGCCATCACTGTGTTAGAGTAAAAGTGAAGCCAAGCAGACTTCACCACATTAAAGATGCTACATGGAACAAAACCTTACCCATTGCTAACAAAGCCTCCTTAGAGGTTTGACATTAGAGGTAAAGAAAAAAGCCAGCAAAAACAGATGACTTCGACAACTCAAATGATCGATAATTTCCCAAAATATACTTTTTCAATAAGCATCTGCCATTTGAAGAACTTCGATACAGAAAAATCATAAAACTGTATTTCTGAATACAGACAAGCCACCTTTCTGTTAGGAGATCTCTATACAACCTAGAGCCTAGCCTACATTTTTAAAAGCTAAAGTCGTGGGCCAAGTAGTGACATGAAGCCTTGGGGAACAACAGAAAAGACAATTTTTATACTAATTTTTCTTTTACTGTGGAGAAAACCATGCTACTGTCCTACTTGTTGAAGACAAGCAGATCCTTAGGCCCGGGCACTCAGTGTTCTGGGTGAGTCGTTCATCTCCTGGCTTCACGCTGTAGCACAGTTCCAGAAACTGTGTGGTTTAAGCAACAGAAATGTGCTGTCTCCCAGTCTGGAAGCGTACAGGCCTGCAGTGAGTGTGCAGGCAGGATGGGGTCCTCCAGAGGATGGAGGAGAGCCTGTCCCAGCCTCTCTTGTGATGCCATCATTTCTCCGTGTCTTCTCCTTGGTGTCCTTCTGTGTGTGCTGCCTCTCTGTCCAAATTTCCCTCTTTTTTGTAGTAGTATTTATTTATTTTCTTCATATTTGCAGTAAATATTACTTACATTCATGTTAAGGAGTAGGCACACGTACTTAATGTAACTTGATTCTTTTTATTCCCTCCTCCTCCCTCCATCTCTCGGTGCCCTTCCCACTGGCAAAAGATCTCCCTGTTTTCTGTTGCCTTTTATTGTGCATTTTGATTTACTTATACTTTGGATCACTCATATAAAAGAAATCATGCAGTATAGAAGCTTGTGTCTGATTTATTTCACTTAACATTATAGTCTCAAGGTGCATTCATTTTCCTACAAATGATTCTAATTTATCTCTCTTTATGGCAGAGTTGTACTCCACTGGGTATAAATACCATATTTTCTTTATCCAACCTGTCCCACACTAATGACTTCATTTTAATTTTATTTCCTCTGTAAAGAATTTCTCTCGAAATAAGTTCATATTCTAGGTGCTGGAGTTAGGACTTCAACATATCTTCTGCTCAAGCTCCCCCAAGCTTGAAACTCTAAATTTATCTCTAAGGGTTTTTAGCAGGAAAATGTGGCCTTTCCTTTTGCTAAGGGCAGCTTGTCTCAGTCTCTATGAAACCCTAGCTAAATGCAGTCTGCACAGCACGGAAGCTAGGAAATCACCATGCTCAATATTCCTCTGCTGCACGTGTTCAGCAGCTACTCCTCACTTGGCAGTGACGGGGCTCTGAGCAGAATGTGCAACTGAGAATCAGTACAGGTCTCCTGAAGCAACTGGACTCATTAGGCACTGCCTGTGCTCATTGCCCTTCGACACACTCAGCTGTGTCTGAGTGGGCAGGGAAACAGCCACACAAACTGCTCAGGCTGCAGGGAGCTCTGGCTAATTGCTTGGATCGACAGCCCAGAAGGCTGGGGCTTGTAATTCCATCTTTGGTCCTGTTACTGTTATCAGGTAGGTTATGATATTTCTGGGTTCTTCCCCTCCTCGAACAAAGAATTGAACAAGGATGGCAAAAAGTAGGTCTAAAGTTTTATTTAAAATTATAAAGAAAAGAAGAAAAGGAAAATTGAGCATAACACTAGAAACAGCAAAATGTGTACCGGGCCTAAAAGGCATGGTAGAGGTTACCATGAAAAGGCATGATAGCCTTGGTGCTGGGTACACAGACACTGTCTTGCACAGGAAGGAGCAGGGAGAGCTCTTTCCCTGGCAGCGCTGTAGAAAGGAAGAGAGAGAGAGAGAGAGAGAGAGAGAGAGAGAGAGAGAGAGAGGGTGGTTGCTTCCAGTGTTGCTTCTATTTATCCACATGACAAGGACGGTGCTTGAAATTGGTGCCTCGGGCTGAGATCAGGTCCAGACCACTCCTCTGGGGCTGATGTTGGGTCTAAACCACTCCTCCGGGTCACATTCCCTTGCCAGCCAGCCTTAGCACACCCTATTTCTACCTCATTACCACTCATCAAAGGCAACCTTCTTCCATGAGCAATTCTGTTTTCAGACACCATACTTCTAGAATGTCAGGAAAAGAGGGGCACCCTGCCTTGACTACATTCTTAGCTCTTCAAGTGATGTTCTAATGAAACTACAAGTATTTTAAAAATTATAACAGAGACTTTTTTTTCTAGTATGAAGGGATAGAGCATAAGTCACTATGATGAGTTAAACTGTGTTCCCCAAAGACATGTTGAAATCTTAACCTGCAGTACCTCTGAGTGTGACCTTATTTTGGGACAGGGTTTCTGCAAATGCAATCAAGTTGAGATCATCCTGGATAAAGATAGGCCTTAACATAATGATTCCTGTCCTTCTAAGACAAGGAAACTTGGACACAGAAACAGACAGGGATCAAAGCCGTGTGAAAGTACAGAGTCAGACACAGAGGGACGAACACATGACAAGCAGATGTCACGGTTCTGAGGGTTAAGTTTAATTACGAGCTTCCTTGGCTTGGGAGTCGGCAACTGGGATGAGGCATGGACCAGACCCTGCAGTGCAAGACAGCTTCCTCTCTGTCTCTGTCTCTCTAGACACACACACACACACACACACACACACACACACACACAGAGACACAGACACACACACACAAGCACACACACGCACACACACGCACACACACTCACACACAAAGTGATGAGGAAGCAAAGAAAGCAACAAAATTTAGAGTGGGTTTATTAACCTGGAAGTATGATTGTCAAGCTAACAGCTCAAAAGGAGTTCTATCACCAGAGGAGCTTGGGAAATTTCACGTTCTAGGGTGGGAGGTGGTGAAGGTATCACAGAAGGGCTTATTCCTGCCCCGTACAGTTTTCCCTGTGCCAAAGTAAGCCTGACTTCCTTTTCAAAGGGTTTCAGCCACAAGGAGCCCTTTAAGTCCCAGTAACCTGCCTATTTCCTTTTCCTTCACTACGGGCAGCTGATAAGCACAGTGCTGGAAGGATGCAGAACTCTGTTAACATGAGGAGGCCAGTTTGCCCGTTCTGGAGTATTGTCTCTTTCTGCAGAAGCAATCTCACGGATCTCCACACCTCCAGTGTTATCTAAAGCTGGTGTCAGAAAGAATTTCATTTGGAATCAGAAGACTCAGCCATATGAATAATGTTAAAGCATTGGCTTAAATTCAGAAGCAAAAAGAAAACACAAACAATGATGTGATGATAATCATTCTAACGGACAAAACAGTCATTCCAGCCAGAGATCAGTCCTGGATATCAGAATTTTTCTAAAAGCTCCTCAGGTGGCAGCAAAGTTCAGTCAGTGTTACAGTTTTCTAGTTTAATATGGGTAGGCACTGAATGGCAAAGACTGGGGGAAGAGAGTATCATTTGCAAGCTGATTTTTAAAATAAGGCAGGGGGAGTCTGATTGTGGGAAGATGGAGTAAGTATGCTTTTCTCTATTTTCCTATGGAGTACAGCTGAAAACCAGAAAAGGGCAGTCTAGTAAGACCAAGAACTTTTAGGTTATAACTATTGCAGACATCACAGGAAAAAAGTTGCAGGCCTGCACCAACTCCTCCAGCGAGGCCTAGACTGCTTGCCTTGCCAGGTTATAGTGAGTCCCCCATGCAGGGTACAAGACATCAGAGTAGGCAGAGTGGCCAGTGGAGACATCCTGCTGGACATTAAGAAACCCTCACTACAGCCTCAGGAATACGTGCACTATGAGAAAAACCACAGAACTTTGTCACCGAGCTCTGGAGAGGAGGCGGCATGGGGCTCAAACAAGTATTTAAAGAAATATAAAGGACGAATGCTCCCAATGTTGGAAAGGGTACACACAGATTCAAGAAGATAAGTAGACCTCTAACTGAATGACTAAATGAACTAAAAAAATGTGCACCTGCACCAAGAAAATTTATAATCAAAATTCTAAAAGCTAATTAGAAAATCTTAAAAGGAGGTGGAGAGAAAGAACTCACTTCTCAAAGGGGAGAAATTTCAAACAAAAGTGAGTTTTTTTTACCAAAACCATGGATGTCAGAAGAAAGCAACATGTTACTGCAAGTGCAAAAAACAAACAAGCAAAAAAACCTGTCAATGTAGAATTCTATATTGTACAAAAATATCTTGAAAATGAAGAAGAAATCAAGATATTTTTAAGTGAAGAAATTTGTCGCCATCAGACTTATTCTAAACCAATGGCTAAAAGAAATCTCTAAAAAGAAAAACTACAAAAGAAGCACTCTTAGAATATCAGAAAAGAAGAAAGAACACAGTTAAAGTAAATCATGGGAAATTTAAAATGTTCAGACTCGACAACCAACGAATGGCTAAAGAAAATGTGGTTTTTCTGCAGAATGGAGTACTACACAGTCGTAAAAAAGGATAGAGTCATTCGTTTATAAATGGATGTTCCTTGAGGACATACTTTTAAGTGAAATAAATCAGACACTCATGAGTACACATCGAATTGTTTCTCTGATATGAGAAAGCATAACTGTAAATAAGGACAAAGAGGTGTAATAGATATTATATAAAAGGAAGATAATATGCAAAGGAGAGGAGTATTAAGATGTTCAGATAAGTCAAAAGAAGGTATAAAGAAGAAAATAGAAAAAGGAAAAACAGAACAAGAAGAAAAATAAAATATGCAGTACTTCACTGGTAACATATTAATAATTGCCTAATAAATTGATAACTACATTAAGTTACATTGCCAAGCCTTGAAGAACTACGGTTTCACCAAGAGTCCTGAAACCATCCGTGGGTAGACTCAGATGGCCCACGCCTTTAAACACTCACAGGTTTTCAGCTTGTAAACTGATGCAAAACTTGGTTTCTACGTAGCCTCCCAACCCACATTCTCTACCACCAAGTTACCCGTATGATGGTCAGTAAAGACAACAGCCACCATGCGTCTTCTCCACCCTCTTCCCTGCACACGGCTGAGCTGAGTATCTCTTCTAAAATGTGGGTGTGCTGCATCACGTACTTTGGCCATAGATCTGTGGATGAAAGTGAAATGTGTCATTTCAGGGTACCAGCTCTCAGAGCCATGCATGACTCTCCATAAACCCTTTTGTGGTAACTTCAAAACCATGTGCTGATCTGAGGCCGCTGTCAGCCTGAAGCTTGTGTAAATATGAAGGGTAGAGCATCCCTCCCTACTCACCTTGGAAAAGTTGTATGAACAAGAAATAAAACTTTGTTATCTTTAGCCACCCAGAGTTTTAAAATCATTTTGTTACTGTAGCAAAACCTAGTTGTGCTGACTGATACCCAACAGCCCAACTTTTGAAAATTTTTAATGGTTTGTGCCTTACTTGGAGTGATTTAGGTAATTTGTGATGATGTGATGATGATGACTATGATAGTATAAATGTATTTATACATTTATGATACTATTTTACTTGTCCACTATGATTTGTAAATATCCAGGTGTTCCTGGGTTTTCTGATTCTGAAGCTGAGAACTGGCAACTTCCTTTTTTGAGGGGCAGGGTGGTATGACCCTACCCGATAGTCTACAAAAATACAGTGAGAGCTAATTTTGCGATTCAGCAGTCAGTGCAATAGACTTCAAGGGGAGAATTCAAGGAAAAGAAGTTTCAAGAAATATAGTAGAATCAGTTTTCTCATAGCTTTAGCATTTTGCCCTTGATGCTTGTTATTCATAATGTCTGTTGGAATGAACAAGGTAGCTTGTATTCAACTGAGATAATATGCAAAAAATTCCACGAGAAAATGAAATAGAAAAGTTGTTTAACACAGCCGCTTGCTAACAAAAATTCATTGCTAATGAAGATGGCTATCATATAACAAGGCAATTCACCAGTCTCTTCAACTCCAGGGGTGGAGCATCCATCAAAAAGATAGAAGTAAAGTCAGACAGAAGAAAAATGGGGGAATTATTCCCAAATAGTTGCTGAAATCATAGAAACCTAAACTACTGACAGCCACTTCCGTCTTCATAAATGGAGAACCAAAGTTCCTCCTGAGGGCATCTTCTGGCTGCTGTCATCCTGGACTAATCGGAATTGAAGTTACAAATGTCTTCTCTGGAGGAGTCTTTCAAATAAAAATCTGTGAAGTATCCTGTCACTTCCAGGACAGTTTCCCACACTGCGTTCTCCGGTTCACACGTTGTCAGGCAGAGCGATGAAGTAGTAACAGGCCCTCAGCTGATCTCCAGAATCACTGCAGTGACAGCGGCCTTCTTGTCCTGAAAATACTAAAATTCTGCTACCTACCAGAGCCAAATCAGGACCTGTAACTTGTGTGACAATTGGAACTGTCTTTGTTTGTTCATAGTGTTAGAAATATAACTTACACTTAGAATCACTCAGTAAAACAGATCTGAAAAAACTTTTTAGATATATTTTGAGAATGCATTCGGGAATAAGAAAAAGAGCAGCTGCTGAAGATATGAAGTTTCCACAGTGGGCAAGGGCAGAAAGTCACACGAACAAAATGAGGGAATGTTGACATACCTTCCAGGCTGAAGCACAAGGGGCCTTTCCTGCCCCAGGACAGTTCGCTGTGGAATCTCCATTCTTAGTGGAAGGCTGATATAATATGTATTGAGTTGCCCTATCATCCGTATTTTAGGGAAAACCCCAAAGGAATTTCAGTACCACAGTCTGGCAAAAGCTGAGCTGGGGATTTGACACAGACTCCCAGACATGTCTTGAGTTTGGTAACATTCTTCTGTCCATATCAGCCACCTCTGGTAACACGCTAGCTCTTGCTGAGCAACTAGACCACCTGTGGGTAGGACTCCCCGAGCAAGCTTAGCACGACATGGCCTTCCCTTATACCTCACTCCTGAGAGACTAAACAATTCCTCACTGAAATCAGGTCTACTCTTTTGGTAGCTTGCAGAGAAGAAGCTTCACATGCAAGAGTCCTCTCAAAGGAATTCAGGCAAACAGACACTGCTCATCTCTCTAAACAAGGCCGCTTCTCATGTCTGAGTGCCCCCACTTGGTAGTAGCCACCCAAGTGTCCCCGCTCCCTAATCCCATGAGCTGTGGGAGCATCAGAACCACACAGGCTCAGCTTCCTGGCAGGTTGGCCACGCGGATGAGGACTCAGTCTTCTGAGCCTCACTGACGTCCTGCTCCCAGAATAGTACCCTGTAACCTCATGTTCCTCCAGTGCCTGACAGTGAGCCCTCTGGCAGCTCTGGAGGTGCACAGAGTGAGCAACTGAGCAAGCTGGTATTGAATTGGAGAAACAACAGTGTTCTCTCCCACTGCAGAAAGCGCAAGGACCCCAATTCCACCTATAAACCAGGAGATGGCTCCAGGGAGCCTGTGGTCGCTGGGTTGTCTCTGGAGGCCGAGCAGAACTGCATGGAGCCAGAGGGAAATCGCTGGGAGAGAAAGGAGGGATCCGAAAGACTATGGGGTACTTGAGTGGCATTACAGTGAGAACGTGTCTCCCATGATTCATATCCTGATGGCATTAAGAGGG
>PVJO010028950.1:0-17441 GCA_004026905.1 Hystrix cristata
CAAACTGTATTAGTCAGCTTTCCCATCACTAGAACAAGGCACCAACACACAATTTAAAGGGGGAGAGGTTTATTTTAGCTCACAGTTTCGGTGGATTCAGTCCATGATCAGCCAGCTCCAAGGCAGACAGCACAGTGGAAAGGCAAGGTGGAGCTAACCTGCTTAGTTCATGGCAGCCAGGAAGCAGAGCAGGAGAACAATGCCAGAGAGGATGGGGCCGGGGACCAGACCTAGACCACCAGCAACGCCTACCCAGACACACCCAGCAGTGTGCTCAACCGGTGTGCTCCCCAAAACCGATCAAGTTGACATTCCACCTTAACTGCTGCACAGACCATACCAACCCATATCTTAAAAGTAATATTACCTTTCCTCATAGGGTCATCAGGAGGTTATAATCAGTTAATACATTTAAAGGGCTTGGAACAGTACCTGTACATAAATGAGAAGTAAATGGTAGCCAGTATTATCCCCAGACCCTCTGCTGTCCTCCAGGTCTAGATCTCTACTCTGCTGCCCTTCACGTCTCGGCAACTTTTGGTCACCTCAGTGACCACACCTTTTACTCTGCACAAGTATTAAAGTGGTCCAGCAGAAGCAATCCTCTCAGAGCCTTCTCTGTGCATCAAAATTTTTCTAGTTTCACCTTATCCCTCCCCTTTCCCACCCACCCCAGAAATAAATGGTACTCTTCCTTGCCAAGGCCAACCGTTCCACCTACACTTCTCCACCCTTCTCTTTCAACCCTTACTGGACTTTTCCCCATCAACCATCACCCTCCTCTTGCATTTTCAATCTCAGTCATTCATTTGGCAAGTACTTGTGGAGTGCCTCATACACTCCTAGCACTGTTGAAGATACTAGGGATATGGCAGTAAAATAAGACAGATCTTGGGAGCAGTTCTAAAGGGGAAGGAGCCCACTCTGCAGAGGCCAGACTCCTGAGATAGGCTCCCTACATACTCTCTCTCCCACCAGAAGAGGAAATGCAGTGTAGGAGTTAACTGCAACTAGGGCCTCAGGGCAACCTCCACTGCAACCGCCAGCAACACAAAAACAGGCAATCCTTCCCCCATCATCCTCCCAAACTCAGAGAACACTGTGTCAAGAGCAGCATGTTGCCCACTGCCCACCATTCAACATCAAAGGGAAGCCCCCTGCCCTAGACACAGAGAGCCTGAGTAACTGGAGTTGTGGGTGGCACAGATCTCGCTGGTAGAGAGCCACAGATTGCATCCCTGAAGACATGGGGCAGGAGGAGAGATGAACCAGAGCAGGCAAACTCCTATTGTTTCCCCAAACAACAGAAAGATCTGAGACAGTGTGCTAGCCAGCCCAGCCCCCATCCCCCATGGGGAAAGGAGGCCCTCTGCTGACCTTGGGAAAGGCACCAAGTTCCGAGAATCAGAAAGCAGGCTCTTGAGACAGGAACCAGGGACAGATAAAGGTCTGAGGATGAAGAGACAGAAACAGCCCATAGGTCAGAGAGCTTCTGGTGCTAATAGTGGCCAGAAGGCCTCTGGAGGGAGAGCATGGAGATGACCGTGGGGTTTGCCCTGCAGTGAAGGAGACGGGAGTGGGAGGTCCCTGGCGGAAGGTGACAGAGAACTGGATGTTGGACAAACTACACCCCATCCTCTCCTTCCCAAATTAATTGAGGTTGTTGGTTCCTGGAACACAGACAAAGGTCTGCAGTTAGCCATGCCCTAAGCATGGCTTGCAGAAAGGTGAGTCCGGAGAGATCAGCACCCCTCACCACTCCCAGGCAGACAATTAAGCAGACCTCACGGGAGAAGCTGGCATAGCTGCCTGCAATCAGCCCACCACTACAGCACCAAGGGAACTATGTGCACACTTCCGCTGTATGGCATGACAGCTGCGTGTGGGGGGGGTTGTTTGTTTCCTTGATTGCTCTGTGTTTTCTTTCTTTCTTTCTTTGTTTCCTTCTCTAGCCCTTGCTTCTTTATTAATTTTTTATTTTTTAAGTTTTTTTCCTTTAGTTGGTCTTTTTTCTCTTTTTAACTTTCTTTCTTCCCTATTGTTTCCCTCAGTCTTCTTGATTTTTCCCTATGCCTTTATCTTTCTTCTCTTCCTCTCCACTTTTCATGTGCCATATATATGGCAGGTGCCTGTGTATGTGTAAAAGCAAGTAAGATTGACCAGTGCTTGAACTTGAGCGGTACCATGCATGACCGTGTCTGGGTAAACCTTAACAGAATTGTGCTTAGAAGACCCAAGCAAAACTAACTACAAATGCCAAGTGTGGTGGCACACACCTATAATCCCAGCACTCAGGAGGAGGAGGCAGAAGGGTTGCTGTGAGTGTGAGTTCAGCCTGGAGTACATAGTGAGTTCAAGGCCAGCCTGTCTCAAGAAAACCTAAAAAAAACAAAACTAACTACAAATATATTAACAGGTTCCAACAACCTCATAGCTTTCTTCAGCCTCTAATTACACTTCCCTCCCACTTCCACAAATACTGTCTCAAACCCCCTCAACATTAGCCCTTTACTCCAGCTATAAAAGGAACGCCAACAGAGTCTGACCTCCTATCAATTTTTCACCTATTGACATTTCTCTTATCTCCCTCTCTCTTTACTGACTTAACCCCGTCTTTTCCTCCTTCTTCTTTCCTTCCCCCCTCCCTCCACATTCCAGCCTAATCACTAATAGCAGTATAATATAGTCTTTAAAGGAAATTGATAAAAGGGCAACATTGTCAAAACAAGTTTCAATGTTCAGGATTGATGTATGGCTGGATTTTTGGATACTGTTAATAACCACTAGGCAGTCTCTCCTTACAATACAGTAACTGGGTCCAACTCAATTAAACTAAATATGTTGAAGTGGTGGACAATGCCTCTTGACAAATAAAGCCAAGATCACGCCATTGGATAACAGAACCTAAATAAAGAGATCTTCATGCCAACGTGAAGATCATGCCATGATCATGAATGCATGCCATGCATTCTATTTGACCTCAACCCCCAGCACACACGCACATGCGCGTGCGCCACACACACACACACACACACAGGAACATGAAAAAACAAGGCAACACAATGCCTCCAAAGACTCCCAGTTCCCCCAAAGCGGATCCAGGGGGTGCCAAATAGCTGAACTGTATGAAATGATTAAAGAGAAAGCAAAGAAACTTAGCCATCTCAACAACGATACAAACAAACATAGTGGAATAATAACAAACTGACCAATGTGATTATTAAAGAAAAATAAGTTGAAAAAATATAAGAGCTAACCAAAAGCATTCAAAACATTGTGAAAAATTTATTAAAGAAGTAGAATACATGGAAAGGTGCCAAACAGAAATCCTGGAGATAAAGAATTCTGTTGACTACATGAACAACAGAATTGATCAACGTGAGGAGAGTGTCAGACCTTGAGGACAGATTGAAAGCATGGGACCCCATACCTAGGGACACCTTAGAAATAACAGAACAGCAAAGCAAATTGATCCAGTAGCTACTAGAAGATGCTAAGAAAACTAACCTAACACTAGTTGGAGTAAGAGAAAAATTCAAGGGCAGCACATATGGAATAAAAACTCCACTTACAAAAAATAAATAAATAAATAAAAATAAAAAATCCACTTACAGAAATCATACCAGAAAACTTTCCTAGTACAAGGGAAAAACATATAGGTAAATAAGGCATGTAGAACATTATACAATTATAAGAGAAGAGACTCCCCACAACACATCAGAGTCAAAATCCAAGAAGTCCAAAACAAGGACAGACTTTCAAAAGCTGTCAGAGAAACAAGAAAATCTTACAAAGGTAAACCCATTAAAATTACAGTAGACTTTTCAACACAAATTTTAAAGGCTAGGAGAGCATGGAGTGAAGTGTTTCAAGCCCTAAAATACAACTTTAGTCCCAGACTAATATATCCTGCAAAACTGTCTTGCAAAATTGATAGAGAAATAAGAAACCTTCATAAGCAAGAACACCTCAAGAAATTCATGACCACCAAACCAGCACTCCAAAAAATTCTCAAGGTGAGCCTAGACACACAATGAAGCAAGAATGCCAAAAAGTCTGATATAATTAATACAACAAGCAGGGTGACCAGTTAAACAAAAAGGGAAAAATAAAGGACTCAGCAACAGAAATATAATGTAATGACAAGAATAAGTCAATACCTTTCAGTAATAACTCTCGATTGGCCTCAACTCCTCAATTAAAAGACAGAGATTGGCAGAGTGGATCAGAAAAGAAAAAACCCCATTTGCTGCATAGAAGAGACACACCTATTACAAAAAGAAATTCATATGCTACATATCAAAGGATGGAAAGTGATTTTTCATGCATCAGGACCCTGAACGCAAGCAGAGGTAGTGATCTTATTCTCTGTCAAAGTGGACTTTAAGCTAAAACTGATCACAAGAAGCAAATAAGGTATTACATATTAGTTAAGGGAACAATTCAATAGGAAGAGAAAACAATTTTAAATATGTATGCACCAAATACCAGTGCACCCAACTTCATAAAACAAACACTACTGGAAATAAGAGATCAAAGAAACATCAACAGAGTCACAGTGGAGGAATCTCAATACCCCCTTCTCACAAATTGACAGACTGACTAAACAAAAAAATCAAGAAAGAAATATAAGCATGGAACTACACCATTCCAGCATATGAAAGCAGTAGTTATCTACAGTGTTCTACCCTGCTGCAACACAATACACATTCTTCTCAGCAGCATACAGAAATGTCTCCAAAATAGACCACATACTAGATCATAAAGCTTGCTTACATAAATACAAAAGAAATTTATCCAATACATATGATCAGATCATAATGCACTAAAACTAGAAATTAATGGTAAAAATACAGAAATTTTTAAAACATTTGGATATTAAATAACACGCTCATGAATACTCAATGGATCACAAAAGAAATCAAGGAAGAAATTAAACAATTCCTAGAATCAAATGATGATACCAGTACAACATACCAGAACCTGTGGGACACAATGAAAGAAGTCCTAAGAGGAAAGTTTATTGCTGTGAATGCCCACATTAGGAAAACAAAGTAAGCTCAAATAAATAAGCTAATTATGCACCTCAAGGTCCTAGAAAAACAAAGATAGCACAAACCTAAAGCAAGTACAAAGAAGGAACTCATAGAGATCAGACCAGAAATTAGTGAAATTAAAAGTAAAAAAAAAATAAAAAGAATCAATGAATCAGAGCTGGTTCTTAAAAATCAAAAATAGACAAACTGTTAGTCAAATCTATGAACAGAAGGAAAGAAAAGACTTACGCCAATGTAATTACAAATGAAAAAGACGAAAGCACAATGGACATTGCCAAAATCCAGAAGATCATTAGTAACTACTATCAAAATTTGTACTCCAACGAATTGGAGAATCTAGAAGAAACCGTCAGATTCATGGACACATATGAATTATCAAAACTGAACAAAAAAGATATAAATACCCTGAGCAATCCAATAACAGGCAATGAAATTGAGGAAGTCGTAAAAAATCTACCAAATAAGAAAAGCCCAGAATCAAATGGATTCACCACTGGATTCTATAAGAACTTCTGGGAAGATATAATGCCAATATTCCTCAGACTCTTTACTGAAATTGCAAAGTAAGGAATACTGCCAAACTTCTTCCTGGAAGCTAGCATTACCCTGATTCCAGAACTAGACAAGGACCCAATTGAAAAAGAAAACAACAGGCCAATCTCTTTAATGAACACAGACAGAAAAATCCTACACAAGATATTGGCAAACAAAATGCAACAAATCACCAAAAAGATCATTCATCATAACTAAGTTTCATCCCAGGGATGTAAGCATGGTTCAAATATGCAAATCAATAAATATAATACCCCACATAAACAGAAGCAAGAGCAAAAGTCACATGACCATATAAATGGATGCAGAAAAATTCTTTGACAAGATCCAACATCCATTAATGATTTTTTTAAAGCCCTGAAGAAAATAGGTATAGACGGGCCTTATCTCAATCTGATAAAAGCCATTTATGCCAAACCTACTGGCAGCATCATATGAAATGGGGAAAAGCTGAAAGTTTTCCCTCTAAAATCAGGAACAAGATAAGGATGTCCACTATTACAACTGCTATGCAATAACTCAAAATTTTAGACAGAGCGTTCAGGAGAAAGAAAGAGAAAGAAATAAAAGGAATACATTTGGAAAGAAAGAAGTCAAAGTATCATTGTTTGCAAATGACATGATCCTTTATATAGAAGAACTGAAAAATTCCACGAAAAGACTCCTGGAATGGATAACCAAATTCAGCAATGTAGCAAGATAAACAAATCAACACACAAAAATCAATAGCATTCCTGTACACTAATAATGAACTCACCAAGGAATTAGGAAAACTATACCATTCACAATAGCATCAAGAAAAATTAAATACTTAGGAGTTAACCTAACTGGGGAAGTGAAAGACCTCTATAATGAAAACTATAGTACTCTGAAAAAGAAGATCAAAGACATCAGAAAATGGAAAGATTTAGCTAAATCTTGGAAACAGCATATACATTCATCAATAGATGAATAGATGAAGAAAATGTGCTATTTATACATAATAGAATACTACTCTGCCATAAAAAGGATACATTTGAGTCATTTACAGGAAAACGGATGCACTTGGAGACTATAATGTTAAGTAAAATAAATCAGACACCACAAGCTTGAATGCCACATGACTTCTCTATATGAGAAACCCAAAGTATATATAATTTAAAAATAAATAAAAGATAGACAGTAGGAAATAGGGAGATAGATCTCTTGCAAATGGGTAGGGAGGGGGCCTAGAGAAGGAGGGGGAAGTGAAAGGGAGGAAAAAGAAAAAAAAATAATTAATATATGTTAAGTGTACCATAGTTACTTCCTATGATGAATGTAATCATTATGCAGCACAGAAAAGTACTAATAAAAAATAAATTACAAAAAACATGACAAAGTTACTGCATTCATGGTGCTTTCATTAGGAAGGTGGGGCGGGATGGAGGTAGACAGATGTGCATACATTACACAAAGAAACTACAGATCATCACAAGTACTACGGATTGAATAAAGCAGGTAAAGGCTCTAGAGGCTGCAGAAGATGGACTTGGTCAGGGTAGATTGCTTTGAGGTGATGTTTGAGCTGAGACCTAAATTTCAGGAAGCCAAAAGATACTGTATCTTGATTTGAATGGTGGTTACAATAGTATATACTAAAAATCAAAAGCCAGACAGCCAAGATCTGGCAAAGAACATTACAGGCAATGAGAAGAGCAAATGCAAAGGCAGGAAAACATTGTGTTGTGTTCACAGACAGCCAGGCAAAACACAGTGTAGGGAGGATGTGCTAGACAACATGTGGGCAGGGACAGGATTGTGCAGGGACTGAGGAGCTGGGGATAGGGACAGCATTTCATTTGACATGCAACAGGGAGACATGCCTGACTTTTTTCAGAGGCGTGACATGAGCTGACAGTTCTCTCTTCCTATATACTCCTTCTCCTAACTTCAATAAGAGTAATAATAATAATTCTCACTATCATTTATCTCAGGGGCTGTACTAATACATTTAGTATCACCATTAGCATTGACAACAACCTTATAAAATAGGAAATTGAGGCTCAAATAAACTATGTAATTTGCTACTCAACTAGTGACTGACTAGAATATGACCCCACAGCCCAAACTGTTCTCTTAAACTCAGCAATCATATCCTTAGCTGGAATAGGGGTGGAGGTGGGTTGGTATTTGTTTCCCATTACTGTAACAAAACACCTAAGATGATTAACTTGCAAGAAAAAGGCTTATTTAGCTCATGATCCTTTAGGTTCATTCCAAGATCAAGGCGTCCCAATGTTTTGGGGTTCTGCAGAGGTGCTGAATGGCAATGGTGGGAAGTGTGTAGTGGAACAAAACCACTGAGTCAAGAAGTAAAAACAAGAGGAGCAGACCTTGATCCCACAATCTTCTTCTAGAGCATGCCCCCAATGACCTAAGAAACTCTCGCTAGGCCCCACCTCCCAAAAGTTCCACCCCCCCATAATACCACCCTGAAGACCATGCCCTAAACATACGGACCTTTGAGAAACACTCAACATTCAAACCATGGCAGTGGCAATGCTCCTTGAAACCCCTATACTACATCCCAAGATGTTGTGTCAGCTAGATAACCTCAGATGAACATCAGTACAGTTATAGTGGGGGACCTCAATACCCCACTATCACAAATATACAAATCAACTAAACAGAAAATCTTAAGGAAATATCAGAGTTGAGCAAAACCTTCAAACAAATGAACTTAATAGATATATACAGCAACAAGAGAATACTGTACACATTCTTCTCTGGTGCATGTGGAACTTCCTTTAAAATAGGCCCATAAGTGAGCTAGCAAGTAAATGTATAAGTAAGTGCAAAAGAATTGAAATTATTCCATCATATTATCAGATCATAGTGCAATGAAACTAGAAATCAATGGCATAAGAAAGAACAGAAATTATGCAAACACATGGAAATTAAACAACACAATCTTGAATAATCAATGAGTCACAGAAGAAATTAAGGATGAAATAAGATAGCTCCTAGAAGTAAATGATAATGCCAGTACAACATAACAGAATTTATATGACACAGTGCAAGTAGTCCTCATAGGGAAGTTTACAGCTGCGAATGTCCACATCAAAAACACAGTGAGCCCAAATAAATAACATAATAATGCACCTCAAGGTCTTAAAAAACAAGAGCAATCCAAATCCAGACCTAGTACAGGGAAATAAATTATAAAGGTCAGAGCAGAGATCAATGAAATGGAGACAAAGAATAATAAAATAATCAATAAAGAGAAGAGCTGGTTCTTTGAAAGAATAAACAAAATAGACCCTTAGTGAATCTACCAAAAAAAGGAAAGAAAAGGCACAAATCAATGCAATTAGAAATGAAAAAGATGAGATCACAATAGACACTGCCGAAATGCAGATTCTTAGCAACTACTTCACAAGACTGTATGCCAATAAATTGGAGAACACAGAAAAAACGGAGAGATTCCTCAATACATACGAATTACCAAAACTGAGCCAAGAAGAATTTAAAATCCTAAATAATCCAATAACAGACAACAAAATTGAAGCAGTCAAAAAAAGATCTGTCAACTAAGAAAAAAAATCTATCAACTAAGAAAAGATTCACTGCCAAATTTTACATGAATGTCAGGCAAAACCTAATGGCAATACTCCTCAAAACCCTTAATGAAATTGAAAGGGAAGGAGAACTTGCAAAGTCATTCCTAGAAGCTAGCATTACCTTGATTACAAAACCAAACAAAGATCCAACCAGAGAGAACCACAGGTCAATCTGTATAATGAACATTGATGCAAAAATATTCAACAAGACTCTGACAAACAGAGTGCAAAAAGTCATCAAAACAATCATATACCACAACCAAGTAGGCTTCATCCCAGGAATGAAAGGATGGGTCGATATATAGAAGTTAATAAATGCAATCCATCACATAAAGAGAAGCAAGGAAAAAAATTACATGATAATCTCAATAATTATTGCAGTGGGCTTGGGATTTAGCTCAATGGTTAGACTGCTTGCCTTGCAAGCACAAGGCCCTGAGTTTGATCACCAGCACACACACAAAAAAAATTACTGCAGAAAAAGCCTTTGACAAATTCCAACATCCATTTATAATTAAAACCCTGAAGAAAATAAGTATAGAAGGACCTTATCTCAATCGGATAAAAGTCATTTGTGACAAACCCACTGCCAACATCATATTAAATGAGGAAAACCTGAAAGCTTTCCCTCTAAAACCAGGGACATGACAAGGATATCCACTATCACCACTCCTGTTTAACATAGTTCTTGAAACATTAGCCAGAGTAATCAGGCAAGAGAAAGAAATAAAAGAAACATAAATTGGAAAGGAAAAGAATAATTATTTGCAGATGACATGATCCTCTACTTACAAGACTCAGTAAATTTCACTAAAAGATTCCTCAGATAAGCAAATTCAACAGTGTAGCAGAATTCAAATAAACAAAAAAAAATCAATAGCACTCTTATATCTAAATAATGAACTCTCTGAGAAAGAAATTAGGAAAACAATACCAGTCACAGTAGCAGCAAGAAAAATTACATATTTAGGAATTAACCTAACCAAAGAAGTGAAAGACCTCTACAATGAACATTATATCTTTCTAAAACAGAATATTGAAGAGGACATCAGAAAATGAAAAGATATTGTGTACTCCTGGATAGGCAGAACCAATAGAGTCAAATGGCTATACTTGCAAAACTGATGTATAGATTTAACAAAATCTCAACCAAAATACCAATAGCATTTCTCACAGATCTAGAGAAAACAATCCAAAAATTCATATGGAACCAGAAGAGACCCAGAATAGCCAAAGCAATTCTGGGTAGCAATAGCAAAGCAAGGGACATCACAATCCCAGATTTAAATTTATATTACAAAGCTACAGTGATAAAAACAGCATAACACTGACACAAAAAAACTGATACGTGGATCAATGGGATAGACTATAGGAAGCAGAAATAACCCCAGAAACATTTACCTATTTGATCTTCGGCAAAGGGGCCAAAAATATACACCAGGAACCAGAGGCAGAATGTTACACTTCGTATCTAGATGGCCTCCCAAAGCTTCATGCACTCATAGGTGGGGCTTTTGAGAGGTGATTGGATCATGGGAGTGTGATATTCATCAGAGGATAAGTCCATTAGTGAGTTGATAGCTAACTGTGAGGTTGGAAGGTGAATCCTGAGCAGAAGAGGCAGGTCATGGGGGCATAGCCTGGAAGGTTCTAACTCCCTCCATCCACCCGTGACCACTCTCTGCTTCCTGTCTGCCATGCCATGAGCAACTCTCCTCTGCCTGGCCCCTCTGCCATGCCACCCGGCCTTGGAACCAGCTGACTATGGACTGAAACCTCTACAAACTGTGAGCTGAAATGTCTTTCCTTCTTTAATTTGTGGGGGTCAGTTATTGTGTCTCAGCAATGAGAAAAGTAAGACAGCCAATCACAAAGAAAATAGTGTGCAAATCCACTACAGAGAGGTACTTAGAATAGCCAAATTGGTAGAAACAGAAAGCAGAATATGGATTATGAGGCGCTAGAGGCAGGGGAACAGGCAGTTAGTTCATGGGTATGGGTTTCAGTGTTGCAAGATGAAAGAATTCTGGAGATTTGTTCCACAACAATGTGAATATACTTACCACTGTTCAACTCTATGCTTTAAAATGGCCAAGATGGTAATTTTGTTTTGTTTTATTTTGCTTTGTTCTGAGACAGGGTCTTGTTATGTAGTTCAGGCTGGCCTTGAACTCACTATGTAGCCCAGGCTGGCGTCGAACTCATGGTGATTCTCTTGCCTCAGCCTCCTGAGTGCTGGGATGACAGGCATGCGCCACCACGCCCAGCAGGAGGGTATATTTTATGTTATTTTTTTTTAACCACAAATAAATTTTGATTCTCAGAAGACAAGTCTGATCACACCCTCTGTTTAAAGCATCCAGCGGCTTCCTAGAATTCTTAAGAGGACTTACAAGGCCTAGCTGGTCCAACTCTCGCACCACTCACCCCTCCTGTCCCATACTCTCAGTTTCTGCCAGATAGACTTCTGTACTTGACTACTCTCTGCTCTCCTTCACCGCAGAGCCAACTCCTCCCAAGTTCTCAGTCTCAGCAGAAAGGTCACTCTGAGGAGTCTTCTCTGGCTACTCCCCAGCTCAGCCCAGATCATGTCCTTGAGATAGGCTCTCCTCACACCCTTTTCTCTCCTTCAGTTTGTATTTGCTCAAAGTCACTCCCTCCCTCCAGGTCAGAAATTCTGCAGAGGCAGAAACCACATCTTTTCTTTTTTTAATTACTATCACATCCCCAGCATCTAGCCTAATGCCTGGCACCCAGTAATCTTCATCATCAGTTACGCCCGTGTTGGCAAAGGCCCGGGGAAACAAGTGGTATGAGGCTTATAAAAGTGTAAATAAGCATCACTTTTCTAAAAGAAATGTGGCAATATGTATTAAAGACCTGGAAACACCGCCACTACTAATTCTGCTTCTAGGAAATTATTCTAGAGGGGCACAAAGGCATTAAGTTCATGGATGTTTATCTCAGCATTATTCATCTCGGTCCAAAACTAGAAACAATTTACATAGCCTCATGACCAGAAGATTTCTAAACACATTGTATATTCTTATGGATAGAATACTATGGAGCCCTTCCAAATAATGTTGTTCTCATTTTGTTTTGTTTTTAGTGCTGAGGATTGAACCCAGGGCATCACATGCTTAGGCAAGGGCTCCACCACTGAGCTACATCTCCATGTTTTTAAGGAATGGTGACATGGAGAAAAAAATGTTAGGAGGCAACATCAAGTAGAATAGGCAGGGTATAAGTACCCAATGTTCTTAAACTTAAAGATTCGGATGTAAAGATAATACATAGGCTCAAAATTTGTGGAAGTTGATGCCCCAAACTGTTAATAGCAGTCACCCTTAGATAGTGGCATCGTGGGCTATGGCGTCTCTCAAATGTAAATAAAGGAAAGTTTAGAAGTCATTAAAAGGTGGGCTGGGGGAATTTTTCTTGAAGCTGCAAGCAGAGTTTGCCTTGAATTGCATGCGTGTGCTGAGTGACTTTGAGGCTGCTTATAGAAATTATGGTAAAGCGTGCCCAAGGCACTTTGGTGCCAACCTCAATGATTTCTTTTTTCTTACTTTTATATTTGTCTGGTTTTCTAAATGTTTTACAATGAGCATGTATTACACTTTAAAATCAGAAAATGATTAAGGAAAACATTATTTCTTGAAAGAAAGAAATGTCTGTGTGCTGGAATGAATGAACCCAGTGTCCCACTCAGGCACGGAGGCGGCTGGAGAGACCTTGCCAGCCCACAGCCAGCCGCTCACCACTGCTACCTCATGTAGCAGCCCTGCCCCGTCCCTCACACCCATGGGTGTCTCTCCTCTGGCTCTGACATGGCAGACCACCTTGACTATGCCCCTCAGACAGAGCTCCTTGGAGCATGGACTCTAAGGAATGTCCCCCACCAAGGGCTCTTTGGCAACAATGGGCCACTTGTCTGTCTAACCATAGCCCTGGCTTTGAAGAGCCAACATCATTTACTGATTGTAGCTGTGGCCAGTAGATGGCAGAGTTATTTCACTGGCATTTAAAGATGTAGTTACTTTTCTTAGTATGTGATCATTTCTTTCTATTTGGGGGACTAACTGATTATTCTTCTTACAGTCTCTTACCTGTGGCCAAAAAAGTCAATAAAAACACAACATTTGGGGCTACTACATTGAAACTGTCTAAAAGGCCATGGAAGTTTCATCCCCATCTTCTGCTGAACAGCAGGAAAAATTAAATAACATCTCTCCCTCCATGTTTCAAGTGATTTAGCAAATGTGAGCAAACGTTGGGAGGTAATCTCACTGCTGAGAGCTGGGGATTTCTATCTTCTCTGGAGAGGGGTGGGTCAAGAATGATGTAAGAGAGTGGGGCTGCAGGAAGGGGTAGGTGGAAACAAAGAATGAAAGAGAACAATGATCCCTGGCCAGACAATTGGAGAAGGAAATGGAAAGAAAGGAGATCAAAGGAGAATGAGGCTTGTTATGGGTTGAATTGTGCCCCTCTAATTCATATGTTGACGTCCTAACCCCCAGTGAATGTGACCACAGTCAGAAATAGATTGCTTCCAATGTAATCAGGTAGGATGAGGTCAGATTGGAGTAGGGTGGGCCTACTCCACTATGACTGGCACGCTTCTACAGAGGGGGAAATTTGGAAAAGAGACACACAAGAGAGGAGAACGCCATGGGAACGTGAAGGCAATGGTCAGGGTGGTGCATCTATAAAACTAAGAATGCCAAGCAAACCACTGGGAGTTAAGGAAGAGGTGTGGAACTAATCCTCCCTCACAACCCTTGGAAAGGGCCGGCCCTGTCAACCTCGATTTCAGACTTCTGGCCTCCAGATCTGTCAGATGATAAGTTTCTATTGTCTAAGCCTCCTACTTGGCTCTACTTTGTACAATGGCCCTAGGAAACTAATACAGAGTTCTCTGGGGCTATGAAGTAAATGGTGGCAGAACAGAGATGGAATTCCTTAACTCACCCCAAGACTGTCTGAACACATGCAAAGGAGTGATGGCCGCAGGACATCCCTGCTCTACTACCCTGTCACACTCCTCCACAACCACGCTTCTGAGAAGAGTCATCTCTACTTGCTGTCCCCACTCTCTCACCTTCACTCGCCCCCAACCTCCTTTAGCCCAGCCCTCTGACAGGATTCTCGCCAAGGTCACCAGCAACCTCCATGCTGCCGAAGGTCATTTCTCTGTCCTCAGCTCACCCGAGCTCCCAGCAGTAACCCCCGTCCCAAGGCTGCCTGGACTCCACACTCTTCCTGGTTTTCTTCCTCCTTCACTGACTGCTTCCGCTTGGGGTCAGTCACAGGCTCCTTCTTGGCCCCACCACTAACTGATGTCACACACTGAGGTTTGTGCTTAGGTTGCTTCTCTTTTTACTTTATACTCTCTCTCTCCGTCCCTTCTGTCTGCAGTTGCCACCCGCGTGCTACTGAATCCTCAAACTCTGGAGCAGTGTTCATCTCCGCCACCTTCTTCCTCAGATTCACTTGCCGCGGTGATTTTCATTACCAAGTCAATGACTGAAGGCAAAAATTGAGCATGCCCAGAAAAATTCCTTAAATACCCGCAAGGTGAAATAGATATGCCTCTTGGGAGGCTTATCTGTTCCCTCCTCTTCTCTCCTCTCCTCCCCACCTCTGCCCCCTCTATTTCCCTCCCCTCCTCTCTCTCTCTCCTCTCTCTCTCTCTCTCTCTTATTTCTATCCCTAGCTCTCATATTTAAATAGAAAGTTTGTACTCAGCCCAAGGACATAGTTATACCAAGAAAGGCATGTTAGTCTTGAATCCCACTGAAGGAACAGCAAAACTACCTCTTTCATCTCACGTTCATTCCAGAAAATCTGTGCAGTGAAATGAATCCCAGGGAACCAATTCCCTAGGCGGCCTTTCTCAAGCAGGGGACCAAGGGACTCTCTTCTCAAAGGAAACATTTATATTTTTGCACCCTTGAGCTTGTGATGGGTGGGGCATTCCTGATTTCTGAGATGCCTTCAGAGCATCTTTCTTCCTGTCCCTGTAAAGTATTTGGTTTCTTTTTAACGATGTTAATCTCTTCAGCAACCACACATTCTTTATGCCCAACTTTACATGTGGTGCCTTTGGGGCCAAACTTTAAATTTCTCAAATTTTTTCTGCTCTGCTTTTTGTCCCTGATTCTTACCATAAATCTGGCTAAAAGCAGCCAGCTGTAACCACGCCACAGCATGAATGTTGGGGCTGTCTTGAAATTTCCTCTGCCAAATCAATTAGTTCACTGTTTTATTCTCAGTCTCTAGCAAAGTTTCAGGACTTAGGCAAAATGTAGATAAATCTTTTCAGAGTCTAACCCACATGCCCTGTAGTCTAATTGCCAGTGACTCCAAGTCCTTGTTCCCAACTGAAACCTCCTGAGACTGGCCTTTGCCATCCACATTGCTATCAGCATTCTGGTTTTCTGAGTTCTAACCAGAATCACCAATCAAGCTCTCCTTATAGAATTTTAGGGCTTCTCTTGCCCACATCTCCAAACCTTTCCAATCTCTTCCACAAACCTAGTTCCAAAGACTTCTAAGCCACATGATGAGGTATAGTCACAGCAATGGCCCCATTCCTGGTACCACCTTTCCCGCTACAATCAGTCAGTTTTTCTATTCCTGTGACACAGTACCCAACACGCATAATTTAAAGGAGGAAAATATAATTTGGCTCATGGTTTCAGGGGATTCAGTACATGACCTCTGGCTCCAGTGCAGAAACATCCTGGCAGAAGGGCATGGTGGAGCAAAGCCACTTAATTCATGGTGGCCAGGAAGCAGAGCAGGGGACCAGTACCAGAGAGGAAGAGTCAAGGGACTAGATATAGTACTCAAGAGCGTGCTTCCATGACCCACCCAGCTACACCCAGAAGCGTGCTTTACCTCTTGGTAGCTCCCAAGCCAAATGAGTTGACACAAGTCAACACATGACTTGTCATTACATATGGATCCTCAAACATATCTAGCTTTCTTTGTAGTCTTGTCTATGTGAAATCTAGAAAGCTGGAGATTTCAAAGACTCTGACCACTTCAACCAGGAGCACCTTCCTGATGGAGGTGTTCCTGCCAAGAATGGAGACCTCGGGGCCTGGTTGTTTGATCCTTTGGGTGTTATCTCAGGGTACCTGTTTACCAGCAGATTCATAGAACAAATGCATGCCTCAGATTATTCTTTAACAGCTGAGAAGTGTTGACAGCACTTCTGATAGATGCCCAACAGCAGGAGCAGGACCCTTGATTTTTTAATGTGAATCTTTCCCAGTGATCTGTAAACCAGTCTCCCATCTCGTTTTGGCATGCAGTGTGCTTTGTGACCACTGGGAGGCACTGTTGGCTTATAGAAACCCAAAGAGGCCAGAAGACCCTCTCAGTTGTAACCTTCTGGAGATGAGAAAGCCCCTGAGGAAACTTGGAGGTTTCTAGGGCTCTGTAGGAGTTCTCTCCCTGCCGGGAAGAATCTTTGCTGTTCAACAATGGGCCGAATGCCTCATGCTTCCTATTGCAAAGAGTGGTGCAGAGAAGCCAGGAGCAGAGACCTTAAAAAGGCCCTAACTTCATCCTAGGTACCGGCCTCTGGTGAAGGACCTGGGCTAAGCAAGGGAGGAAGGCCCGTGCAGAACCAAGTGCGAAGCAGCTGAGCAGGGAAGGGCAGAGCTCCTGGCTTCGGGAGTTTGCTGGTATTTTTCTGGAAGGACCTCTGATCTCGGGGAATGGGCTTGTTGAGGGTGGAGGAGCAGGCCAAGGACTCAACGCAGAGTAAACAGCCCACACTGGAGATTTCCTGCCCTGTTCAACATTTTCCCTTTCTTTCATGTTCCCACATTTGTGGCACCCCAAGTTCTTTCTGTCTTCCGGATAGCCCTCAGATTTTTCCAATTCTACCTGAACTCTATTACCACCGTCCTTGTCCAAGCCAATCATCATTATCTTTCCTTAATAACTCTTGAGATAGGAATGCCAGATAAAACACAAGATTTCTTGTTAAATTTAAATTTCAGATAAACAGAATCAGAAGAGCAATATACCCTGTATGATATTTGACATGTGCTTATACTAAAAAAGTACTCTCTACTTTCCTGAAGTTCAAATTGAATTTAGCAATCTGGGTTTCGTTTTGTTTCTTGTCTTTTGTTTCGATACCTGGCAAGCTGAGTGAGAACTTCCCCAGACTTGTGCCTCCATAAAGCAGCCAGAATGTGCTTACAGAAATTCACTTCTAACCATGCCGCTG
>PVJO010028951.1:0-17432 GCA_004026905.1 Hystrix cristata
GTCTGCTTGTTTCGGCATGCGAGTAATCACCTCCGGAATCAGGCTGAAAGTCCCTTGCTCATTTGCAAGCTTTTTATAGGTCTGGGACAGCCTCTGCCTGGTGCCACCCGGGCCCTGTGATCGGGTGTGGCCCTCTGAAGTGGGTTCACGTCTCTGAAGCCACACGGTCTCTCCAGCCCAGCCAGCGGAGCAATGCCAGCGATGTGTGAGCCTTGAGTTATTAGAAACAAACCATTAGGATCTTGCATTAGTCCGTGCTACAGGAGCTTTGGGGCTGTGGCAGGCTCCTCAAAAGTTTGCACAGCTCTGATTCAGATTTAACGCGAGACACAGAAATTTACAAGATGAGCTTACGACACCTACGTCTGCCCACAGAGTCAAATGGAGAAGAGGACAAGAGATCTGTCTGCACACCAGAGACCTGGAGAATCCAGCCGAAGGCCTGGAGCCCACGGCAGCGTCCCGTAGGAGCTCGCATCAGGAGGCCGAGGGGTCTGCGATGGAAGACCGAAGGGTCCACGCCGAGAGCCCCCGGGCTGGTGCCGAGGGCCGGAGAGTCCGGGCCCAAAGGTGAAGGTGGAGCCCGCAGCTCCTCCCAAGAGAGCAGCGGCCTGAACGAAGCTGCTCCAAGGGAGAATCAGCCGAAGTTCTTCCCTCCCGTCCTCCTTTTGTCTCATTGCGACAGCCCACAGCCGTCCTCTCCCACGGGGGCTCCCACGGCCAGAGCCTTGCTGACTCTTCCACTCCAGCTTAACCACTGCAGGTCTTGTTTCCCTCGGGCCAGGTGTGACGTTAGAGAAGAGCACAACTTGACTTATACCCTCCCTCCCCTCTGTCTTCAAAAATGATAGAACGAGCGTAACTGAAAACACAAAATCTAAGCACGAACATGTTCACTGTTCCTAAAGAAATATGGATTAAATGACTGTGAATAAAAATGTCACCATCATTGAGTTAAAAGTTAAAATGAAAAACCTCGGTCTTGGTCATTTTTAAGTCCTTACGTAATTTTGGTGGCAATGTAAATTGCAACATGCTCTTAAAGAGCGGCTTGAGGAGTGCAGCCAGAGTTGTAAAATGTAGTGTACCCTCCACTGGAGAACCCGTGTTTGGTACCATGTGCTGAGAGGCCTTCGTGGCTTCCTTCTGCTCCTCCTGCAAACTGCCACGTAACAAGGCCCCGGGGCTGGACCGGAGGTCTGGGGACAGGGCGGAAAGGACGAGGAGGGAGGGAGGAAACGGGGTGAAGGATATCCGGAGGAAGGTCGAAACGGAATAGACAATGCTGGGTCCCCGCAGGAATCTGGGGTGGCTCTTCCTTCAAGGTGTCAGGTGGAGCCAGCAGGACCGGGGCTGTGTGTGGTCTGGCACAAATTTCCCAGCAGAAATGATTTCTTAATGGGATTTTTCTTGTCCTTGTCAATATTTTTTCTCACATCTAAATTTTAAAATACACACAATGTGCACTCTAATGCTAATTTTCTCTTTGACCACAGGATGGCAGTAAAGGTTTACTCTGGGGGACTCAAAAAGCCTCTCTAAATGCTTTCCATGTATAATTACATAAACCTGTAAAAACCAGGCTTCCATTCAGGAACCCTGAAAGGGCAGCACAAATATGTACTAAACGCGCGTACTCATCACGACTGTCCCCACGTCGCCGAAGAGAAGAGCGTGGACAGAGAGACGCCTTGTGTTTTTGTGAGTTAAAACATGCATGAAAAATCAGACACTGAAGCAACTTAGAATGTATGTTAACACCTTAACTTAAAATACAGAACAACTCGGTCCACACTATATTTTATAAGAAGGTTTTACGATAGTATCTGATATGGCACCGACATTAATGTTTTTACCAGAGAAGGAGAAGGGGAGTAACTGTTGAACAACAGAAATTAATACTGACAAAGTTTTTCAGAAAACATTTCCACGGAAAATAGACTTGATTTGATTTGTACTTACAATAAAGGAGGCGTTGCTTTTACACTGACCTGATAATTTTAAGGTTTTAGTAGACACAGAGCAGTAGACAAGTAAGAAATATTTGTTTTAATTTTCAAATAAGGTTTGTAGTTTTCAGTAACCTTAGGCAAGTTGGTTAATCGCTTTGTGTCTTAGTTTCTTTGACTGTTAAGCTGGAGATAATATTATAACATTTTCATGTTTTCACAGAATTTCCTAGTGGGAAGGCTTGGGGGTAGCAACCAGTTGAAAAGATCCTTGTCTGTGTGTGTGTGTGTGTGGTGTGTGTGTGTGTGTGTGTGTGTGTGTCTGTGTGTCTCTGTGTGTGTGTGCTTCTGTGGGTTGAATCCAGGGTCTTCACACTGAGATACAGCCCCAGTCCTTTTTCGTTTCTTTCTGAGACAGGGTCTTGCTAAGTCACTAAGTTGCCCAGGCTGGGCTTGAGCTTGAGGTCCTCCTGCCTCAGCCCCCGAGGCTGCTGTGATTACTGGTGTGTGCCACCATCCCCCAGCTAGGAGCCTTGTCTTGAAGCTGCATCCACAGACCAGGCCAAGTGGTGTGATTTGACATGGAGGTGACAGACATTGCTGTGGTCACAGGCAGAGGTGCCTGTCAGCTGCCCAGGGCGGCCAGCAGCAAGGCAGGAGTAAGAGAGCCTCCCTGGGCGCTTCCTGTAGCAGGCATCTCCTACGCATGCACAGCAGTGGGACTTTCCTGAAGCCGCCCTGAACATCACACTCCACAGCATTAAAACCTTTTCTGTAGCTAACTGTAACTGCCAAGGCTCAACTGGCGGATCCAGCCATCGTTAGCTGTGGCAATGGCAGAGATTCACAGATGCACAAGCAGGAACACTGTGGAGAGCCGTTCGCATGCCCCGACTGAGGCTTTGATGAGAATGTCCTCAGCACACTCACCTGTTCAGAAGTGGGGCTTTCAGAGGGCGATATCACTAAGGAGTCCAGGAAGCGAGTGTGGCTGGGAGGTGGGGACTGGCGGGAAGGGGTGTCAGTGGGGGGGCATCCTGCCCCCTCCTGGTTCCTCCCCTCACTCTTTGCTTCCTGTTTGATATGAGGTGAGCAGCTCTCTTTCGCTAGCCCCTTCCTCCCTGGAGCCAGCTGACCATGGACTGAATGCTCCAAATACCATGAGCCAGAATAGACCTCTTCTCCTTGAAGGTGTGCATGCTGAGTGTTTTATCCCAGCAGTGAGAATGTGACTCAGATGCTGATTTTGTATCTTTCACTATTTTTCTAGAGAAAATAAAAGCTATTGATTAGATCCTAAGTTTATATTCTTTCCCACATCTTAATAGAAATAAGCCATTTGCATAAATATTCAGAAGACAAGGCAATAGGAAAGGAAAAAAAGTCTTAGAAATGGACACCAAACCAAAAGGTCAATTAATGAATACTTCAGTTGATTATATGGCAATGTATTTCTGTCACTAGTAAGCAGACTCCTGTAAAATTCAATATTCATAAAATATTTGTGAAAAGAATTTATATTATTTGTATTTCCACTTGATAGGGGAGGCTAAGATCCTTGTCTTTTTTCTTTTTCTTTCTTTCTTTTTTGTTTTTATTTTTTACTTATTCTTTTTTATTTATTTATTTTTTTGGTGGGACAGAGGCTTTGCACTGAACTACATCCCCAGCCTTTTATTTTTTATTTCAAAACAAGGGTCATGTTAAATTGCTAATTTTCCCAGGCTGGGTTTGAACTTGTAATCCTCTTGCCTCAGCCTCCCAGGTGCTGGGATTATAGGCATTTGCCAAAACACCAGATTCTACTTTTCAGTACTTGTCTATGACTACATCATAGAACTCCCTGAGTAGAACCATAATCTCTCCATTAGAATGGACTTTAAAGGAGTCTACTGTTAAGTATCACTTTTCCTAAAATTAACCGCTTTCATATTTGCTCCTCAGGGGAAACAGGGCAACTCTGCACCCTCCAACAAACACATTAACCGAATGCTGCTGGTCACCAGGCACTCTGCACAGAGGGTACAAAGCCGCTCCAGTGGCCCTGTTGGAGGGATTTCCCCAGGACAAGCGCTGAAGGGACAAGGACAGATGCCTACGGGAAGGAAGATGGGGCACCGGGCCCCGAAGGTGTCTGGGATAGCTGCGGAGGCCCTGCGCCGGGCCCTGTGCTGTCCTGTGAGGCGCATGGGTGGGAGGGGCCGAAGTACCCAGCCGCAGACGGGGACCAGTGACCGTGGCCCCGCTTGCTGCTCTCTCGCCTGAGACGAGTGCAGGGCACTGTGTTTCCAGCCGCTCTTCCCCTGGGAAGCTCCTGGCTGAGTGTTCGTCCCCTCTCCTCTGGAGCCCGGGCACAGGTCCCAACCGCCTGCCGCCACCCCTCCTCTCCCTGGAGATTGCATGCCCAGCAGCTTGGCAGGGAGGCGAAGTGTCTCCTGCGACAGCCAGGAGCAAGTCCAGCGAGGACCAGAGCCCCTGCCCACCTGCTTCGCCAGAAGGAGCTCCGATCTGCAAACCCAGCTCCGGCCAGGGCAGTAAAACTGTGAACGGCAGCAGCAAATCCTACAGTGCCTGCCAAACGCTGGACACCGTTTGAAGCACTTTACAAGGACAAATTCATTTCATGGCCACAGTCATTTCAGGAGGTGGTGACCGCTGTGTAACAAATTAAGTGGAGACACAAGCCGACGCTGCGCTCAGGTCAGAAAGCTGGTGTACAGGGCCAGGACTAAGGTGGGTCTCTGGGGCCTGACCCCTTCCTGTGCATATTTCATCTGGGCCCAGAGGCCCTGCTGGGAGGATTCCCGGGCAGAGGCTCATTAGGGCGAGAGCGTGGTCCTCAGCGGCAGAGCGGGGAAACACGGGACACAGCCTAAGATCAGGGTCTGACAGCTGCGGGTCAGGGACAGCGTGGCGGGTGGGTGGCCAGAGAGAGGGTCCTTTTCCTGAATGGCTTGCAGAGCAAACATCCTCAATTTGCAGTTTGTGTGTGTAAATGTGTATGTGTGTGAGAGCATGTTTGTTAAGCAGGAAATGTCGGGGCACAGAAAATGCTTTTCACACACACATCAGACCGAGAGCTGCATGTGGTCTCGCGCTGCGACAGGCAGACCGGCGGTCTGCGGAGGACCCTGGACGTTTCCCACCCGAGCCTCCGGCTGGCCACTTTGTCACACCGTGTGCATCTTGATGAACACTTGATGCTGATAATTATCCAAAAACTTGAATTTCACTATTCTTCAGGTTTTTTTATTATACTTCTGCATACTTACATACTTAAAAATGCATGCCACAATAAAATGCAGATACACATAATAACTTTTCTAGATGTTTTTAAAAGCATCGTGGGCTGTGTTTTCTCTTTACTAGCCAACTGCACGATTTACAAGAAACAAACGCCATTTGATCTCAGGGCCTTCCCAGACGCCGCCAGATGGCAGAAGGTGTGAGCCTGCAGGGCTGACAGGGTCACCAGGCACGTGATAGCCTGACCTGCAACCTCAGGACGACGTGTTTGGAAAAACGTCCTCGCACTCACGGCTCACAGTTATTTTGGGCGTATGTAGAAGTGGCTAAGCGAGTTGGAAATGACGTGGCCAGGCATTTTCTCAGCCTTGGGTTCCACGGGATGCTGGCATTACACAATGAGCCAGGGATCCAACAAGTAAGACGGCATAGTTCTGTTCAAGGGAATCGAGAAGGGAGTCATGTCAAAGCAAAATTAACCTTATAATATAGGAAGGTTTCTTCGACTCTGAAAGAAACTTGAAATGTGCGTTCAAGGAAAAAACATGCTTGTTCTCCTTCAAATTCCCCTTAATAAAAACTTTTCTTCTGCCTATAATTTATCCCGAAAGCAGAAAGGTATTGAATGCAAAAGCTTTTCTCCCATCTGACTTGAAGGGAAACTGCTGCAGAGTCCGACTGAGTGGGGTAGGGAAGGGGGAGGTAAGAACTTGCCCTCCACATAAACTGGAAATTCACCACATCATTTCTACAAAGTCTGTCGGTCCACTGGGGAGAGAGGGCAGGTTGCTAACAGAAAGTCAAAGAGCTTAAAAACGGAGATAAGTAAATACAAATAATAAATAAACAAATAAAAGAGGATCTTTCATTCCCCAGCAGCACGATCACTAAGCACCTCAAAAGAAATGCCCCAGGATAAAGGCTGTGACCCACAGCCGGGGCCACAAGGTGGCGGGGTCTCTGCTCTGGCCCCACGAGGAGACCAGTGATGGCAGCCAAGTCCCTTCCTTCCTGTGGACTGAGAGCCAACGACCTCTAAAGACACTGTAGTGATTTGTTTTGCATTTTACTATCTACTTCTTCCTTAGATTGAATGTATTTGGAAACACAGAGTGAGCTTTGAGAAGGGGAGAAGCCAACTGATGACACGTAAACAGCCCCCCCCATTTCCAAGTCATGTGTTGGTAAGGATGGCGGGGTGGAGATGAGTGAAGGGCATCATGGGATTTCTCCTGGTCACATCCTCAGGCAGCTGGGAGGGAGCAAAGAGATTTCCCGCCTGGGTTCATATGAAAGGAATGAATTATTCTTCCCACATTTCATACTTCTTATATTCGTATGCTAAGAAAGGGCATAAATTGTTATTTCCAAAGGTTTCTTCTGATGGTAGAAGGTAGAAAAATAGACATTTCATGTTAATAGACTAATGTAATCAAGACATTTGAAATTTCTTACTTTAACTTCCATTCTTCAGAACACTGCAGATCCATTTTCTTCCATTTAGAATACTGTCCCATGAAATGTGGATCTTCAAGCACTGAAATTAGAGTATTAAAAAAGAGCTAAGAATGCATCCCTTAATAGTAGTTATAAATGGAAAAATAATTTGCTTCTCATTAAGTTGATATGTGGTAAGAACATACACTGTGCAGTTCAAGCCACGTTACAGTGCTCAGAAACTACAAATTTCACCCTTTTACTGGAAATTTGTATTATTAGATATTGCTTGAAATAAGTAGATTGTGACTTGGAAGTTGATGTTTGTTTTTATATCACTGATGCTGTTACATAAAGTTGATGGGAGACCACTGTCTGGGGTCCTTCTCCCAGGAGACAGAGCCCTGCGATGTCTGAAGGAAGCCTTCTTTTCTTCAACTTTTTCTTAAGGCAAGATTTTTCTAGAGTTAAATTTACTGATGTTTCTATTAAAATTTATGGCCAGGGCTGGGGGTGTAGCTCAGTGGTAGAGTGCATGCTTAGCATGTGTGAGCTCCTGAGATCAGTTCCTAGCAACACACACACACCCCCAGAACTGATCAGGATCTTGATGTAGTTTGAGTTGCAAAGATGCTACTGGAATCTCTGTGTCGCTTGACCTGTACACTATGTTGAGCTGGCTCATATCCACATTCAGAGTGTGGAAATCACATTACAGCACCATCTCATAAGTTTGTGATTAATCGTGAGCCTTATGCCTTCAATCAAATTCATGTAAAACTTACTCAAAAAACTGTTGTGCTTAAAGGACTGGCAGCTTTTATGTGAAATGCGATCAAATCAGGTTATATACTCACACATACTTAATCTATCTGTTGTTCATTGTTGTTCTGAGTTTACAGCAGAACTAATTAAGCAGCTAGATACTCTCTACCAGTCTTGCCCTTATCTAAAGCTTCCTGCTCAACAAGGACCAATTTCTCCTTTTAACTTGAGGACATTTGCAACTGATAGGAAAAAAAAAACAACCCCTATTTGAACCAAATAGTTCTTTTCTTCTATTAAATTACATGATTTTTACCAGCGATGTTCTTGACCCTTCTTTCATTTCTTTTCTTGCCTCAAACACAGATAAGTGCGGCTACGCACGTGTTCTTACAGGCTTTGTTAACACTCCTTTTGGGTATTTTGACCATTCTCTTCCTTTCCGTTAAGGAGCAAATGGGCACTCCCAGCGTCCTGCGTGAGGGCTCATTGTTTGCTCCCGGTGATTCTAACAACACCATCACTGACTGTTACTGTCTGCGGGGTGCGGGGGAAGCAGCCGTGTGGTGTGAGCACCCCCTGCCCAGCACCGGGAGTGCCTGCTCATTGGGAATCTTCGTGGTGCTTGGCCAAAACTTAAAACTTAATCTCTCTCAAATGCTATTTCCTTTTGAGGTTTCTATTCAAGGGTAGTTCATATCTCTCTTTAATTTTTTGAAACTGCCTTTCCTGCATTTTACATTTAAATATGTACCGCAGGCAGTCAGTTCATTTTAAAGTTCCTTAAGCATTTCAAAGTCCCAAATGATACGGTCATCTTTCCTGAATAGTCCCATTAGAGTGATATCAAGGACTCGTTCTTTTCATTGCTTTCTCTACCACATGAGAGATGAGAAAGCCACAGTACTTTGTACAAATTTTTATTTAATGCTTCCCATATTCTACTCATCTCTCTTCTACCACCTGCCTGTAAACTCTTCAAAACACTTATCACAATACTTATCTTCTTCTTTTTTTGTTGCTTTTTTGAGACAGGGTCTCTCTATGTACTGCAGGCTGACCTGGAACTCATTATGTAGCCCTGGCTGGGCTTGAACTTGCCATGGTCCTCCTGCCTCAGCCTCTCGAGTGCTGGGATTATAGGCATGTGCCACCAGGCCCAGCTATCCTTATCGTCCTGTCCCCAGCAGTTATCTAGATAGAGAGGTTCAGTGAACCTCGCTGATTGGGTGGAAGTAATGAAGAAATGCGTTGAGGGAGAAACAGGAAGGACAGTGAAATTTTAGCAGGAGATTTAGGAGTTGAAAATGGATCCTTGCTACTCTGCTCTACCTTTGTGGCAATTTTGTCATTTGGGGTAAAAGCTTCCACAGTATGGTTCTTCCTCCTTGGGACTGCCGGGTGTTGCCTCTGCTCTGGTTTTTTCCTGACGCACCGTGACCACCCCGTCCAAAGAAACAGAGTGGCGCCGACGCCCTGGCCAGGCTGTACTCTGGAACACGCCCCAGGCGGACGGCAGAGCGCTCTGCAGCACCATGAGGCTTCCTGTGCACAGCGCTGGATGCCCTTGCCCAATGTGGCACACAAGTGTGGCGCTAGGGACTTGCTGCCTGCTGGCACCAGCCTGTCCCCTCTGAGCCTTCCTGCCGCAGCTGCACGGCGTGGCCGCCTGGAGCGTTCCCAGGCCCGCGGCCCCCAGAGGTCCTGCCGGGGGTGGCCTGGCGTGCCCTTGAAGGGGTTGTTACAAGCCCCTTGGGTGGTTCCAGACTGAGAACACTCCATGGGGACAGTCAGACGGCACTGCCGCTCACCTGCTAAACACACCCGGGGACACTGCTCTGTCCCCGGCCCCAGGCAGCAGGCATGGAGGTTTCTGGCTGACAGCAAGGATCCCTGGTGCTTCAGCCCTCCGGGTTTGCCCCAGTGACAGCGAACAAATGCCAGGAAGCCTGCACTGTCTGGCGGGGAGCATGCTGGGCTGAAGGATTCTTCTCCCGGAACATAAGCGTATCCTTATGGGAACACGCTTTGTCATTGGAGAGCCGTTGCCCACAGTGTATTGGTTTGCTGTCTGCCAAATGTTTTATTTCCCATTCTGCACTGATGGATGGAGATTGGCGGGTCACTGGTGCATGTTCCCATGCAGCTGCCTGCGATTATGAACTCAGAAACAGACCTACGCGTACATGCGTCGCCTCTACGCCAACGCTTGAAGGTAACCGGCCAGCATGAAGGGAGGAGGGTGACAGAAAGAGTAAGGACTGTGCCTCAGGATCTGGTGCGAGGCCACAACACAGGCCCTTACTTAAGGTCGGGCACATTTATCAAGCGCTCACTGTGTGCTACGCGTGGTGAGTGCTTCGGCCTTCGAGGCGTGTGCTGTGATGAGTCTCATTTTATAGACAAGGGGACTGGGACAGAGAGAGGGTGAAAAACGCAGCTAGAGAGTGGCAGAGCCAGGAAGGCTGGCTCCAAAATCTACCTTCTTGCCAATATGCTAATCTCCCTCACATGTGTGAGCTCAGTGAGTTACTCGCCTCTCCTGGGGCTGGCTTTCTTGTCTGTAAAACGGGGCAATGGTAATGACAACGCTTAGCGCGCAGGGTGGACTTGCCGCTCTGTGTGACAGGTTCAGCGTGTCACAGGTGAGGCGTTCGGTGAATATTGGTTGGATAAATGAATAAAATAATGATAGCATGAGAAGATTAAAACAGCATATGCGAGCGTCCTCTGTAAACCATTTTATGCAAGAATAAAGTTATTACTATTATGGCGTCAGTGGCAGTGTGGACTTGTGGCGCAAAGTCATGGAAAAGAGCTAATGTGCAAAACCAGAATACTCATTACTCACAAAGATAAAGCGCTTAAAGATACGCACGAGAGTTGAATAACCACCAGTGACAGGAAGGTAAGCGTAGAAAATGAAGTTATTGGAAGCTTTTCTTCTTTCTGAGTTGTTGAAGAAGCGTTCTATAATCTACAAGCTTCACTTTTGTTATTGCCAGGAAATTAGGTCACTAAAAAAGATATTGTCGGATCAAAGCCGGTGGAACTATCCAAAGACAGAACGGCCAGCAGAGTGTGTAAAGGTTACGTGAATTTTTTTTTTTTTTTTTTTTTTTTGGTGCTGGGGATCGAACTCAGGGCCTTGTGCTTGCAAGGCAAGCACCCTAACCGTTGAGCTAAATCCCCAGCCCTATTACTTGAATTTTTTAAATGAGGTGCTGGTTACTACTGAAGGACAATCTTGAAACACTCTTAGATCAGTTCATAGGGGAAGATGAGGCAGGGTGATTGTGAAATTTGGCACCAAATGCTAGATTCAAAATGTCAGAAATTTGCCTGCGTTAAAAACCACCATCATTAGCTATCGGCTTCATAAGAGGGATGAATTCTATACTAGAAACAACAAAATTAAAGATTTGTGGGGGGCAAACCTTAGGAGAAAGAAACCAGAGCGCGTGGTGCATTAGTACTTCCTTTCATTTTTCAGTTGCTCTTTATTTCAAGATGACGTTCCCAAATCTCCTGAAGTTTAGGGCACGCGGCTATTCCTTTTCCCTCTAGCAGTTTGGGGTTGCTGAGAGCCCCTGTTTTGTGTTGCTCTGCAAAGCACTGTACTGTAGCAGTCTGTGTTTCGCTTAGGGGATGAGTCGCTCCATGGAGTGTGTCAATTGACATCTCTCTGCACCATGCTTTGGTGGTTCGGGGTCCCGCAGGGTCCCTTCCGGTCCCTGGCTGCTGTACCCACAGTGTTTGCCGGACTGATGGCCCGGCCCCCAGCCACAAACCTTTGAAATCGAACATTCGTGTACTCCGGTGTCAGAAATAATTAAATTTTTTATGCTGACAGTGTTTCTAAAATCTGTGATCCTAAAAACACCTTAAATTATTGTTAATCATTAAGGTATGAGTGAGGATAGTAATGCATAATCATAAATAACTTTCTGAAAGAATGTGTGGTTTCTTAAGTTACTCACCCTACCTTTGTCTTTATTTGTTGGGTTTAGAATTACTTTTTGCCTAATCAGGACCCTAAACCTAGATATTACTTTTTCTTCTTTCCTTCCCTCCTTCCTTCCTTCCTTCCTTCCTTCCTTCCTTCCTTCCTTTCTTTCTTTCTTTCTTTCTTTCTTTCTCTTTCTTTCTGTCTCTCTGTCTCTGTCTCTTTTTCTTCTTTCAGCAGTGCTGGGAACTGAGCCCAGAGCCTCACACACACTTGGCACAAATCCCACACCTCAGCCAATTTTGCTTTTCTGGGACAGGGTTTCACTAAGTTGCCCAGGTCGGCCTTGAACATGCGATCCTCCTCGGCCTCCTGAGTGCTGGAATTACAGCCGTGCACTCCCACACGCAGCTTGATGCTGTTTTTTTCAATACTTAGGAAACTCACTGTGACGAGAGGAACATAATGATGCTCCACGCTAAGGCCATGGTCACAGGGTGGGGTGTGGTGGAAACATTTATGATATTGCGAGAGAGAGATCAGCCTGGCTTAAGAGAGTGATCAAGAGGTATAGAAAACTAAGACCCTGGTTCAGGCAAGAAAATGAGAAAATAGCCATCTATCACTCAGCAGGAGAGGAAATAAAGGAGAAAGGATTGATGAGGGGATGAAAGGATGAATTCGCTTTGGGTCACCTTACACAGACATGCCTGTGTAGGTGCGATGTTCGCTGTGCACTGCGCAGGTGCAGATGTGCACGGAGAATCCAGAGGGGGGCCCAGCTGCAGATGTGGCCTGCAGGTTAACGAAAGCGTGATGGGAGAGAGATCTGGAGAGAACAGGTAGAGAGGGCCGAGAGAGGTTATGGTGAAGGAAGAAGGCAGAGCAGTGCTCAGTAAGGAAGAGAAATCGTGGATGTGTGGTGCCATTTAAATTAGGAGAACGCGGCCAATGAGTTCAAGTAAGTAGAAGACCAGAAGGGCGTCACTGGACTGGCGGCCGGGAAGTCACTGCCAGCATCTCGTTGGCAGGACGGTGGAGGTGAAGCCGGCCGAATGCGTGTAGACCACATAACCTGCTTTGGTCCAAATAATGAAACAGTGCTACAAGGGTCCAGGTGAGGAACCGAGAGGTCGTGTAGCTCGCCCATTCTGGCTTTTTAGTTCCGAATGTGTGATGCTGACAGCTGATCCCTCCCCTTAGACATCATTGAACGGCCCCAGGTTCTTGTGTTTTCTCGCTAAATTTCTACTCCACGCTTCCTTTGGCTTAGAGGATAATTGTGTTTAGGATCAGAAGGGCTTCCAGCTGTGAAACTTTCTTTCAGGGGTCAGGGGAGTTAAGTAGCCCTCCTAAGGCTGAGGACTTCATGGCTTAGTCCCTCAATGGCCTATCTTTCCTTCTGGCTTCTAATCAGACTTCCGTCCAGGGCTCTACACAAATGAAGAACTAAATTGATAGCTGTTGAACGAACAGTGTACAGAGCCCACAGAGAAGTTTATCACTTTTACAGAGCAGACGAGTGTCAGTTAGACTTTGAACACAAGACAAGCTGAGAAAAACGAGGAGGCTGACAGACACCGAGAGGACACAGGATAAGACGGGAGGGCACCTTACGTGGCTTTCTGTAGCGTTCTGTGGCTTTCGATGTGGCTATTCCGCACCAGGTCTTGTGGTAATCATCAAATGAGATCACTCTGCTTGGTCTAAAAATACAATAGAACCAGACAATGGGTAGCATGCACTTGTGTTTTTCAGAAGTATCTTATCCGAGTGGACCGCTCAGGTGGTGTCCTGTCATAAGACATGGTCTGCCTTGCAGTCCTAGCACACATCGCTGATAAGTGGACCTGACATATTCATTCCACCACCGTCGATACAAATCACAGAAAAGAAAGTATGTCCAAATCACTGTTCAATAATAGTGCTGAATGTGCTTGCATGTGTACATTATAAAAAATATAAAGGTTTAAGGCATCTGCCTTTCATGAACAACATTAAAAAAGAACTTTAAGAGAAGCATTACATCTGTAAATTTTCTCATTCTATAATAAAAGTTTTCTTGAACTTTATGAAAAATTTTAGCAAAATTACCTTATTTCCTTGCGATTATGAAGAGAGAATAAAAGCATCAGAATTAACTTTTTACAGAGCATTGTTAAAATGACCCTCCCCAGATGCCAAAATGGCCGTCGCTGGTTTCTCACAAAGCCCCTCCCCCCGTCTCTATGCCAGAATCTCCCATGAAACAACGGCCCCTCCCCCTGACTAGAGTCCCCAATAGGTGCGTGGCGCCAATTTACCCAGGGGCGTTACCCACCACCCAATCACCCCGGGCAGAAAGGACCAATCCTAAATGCACACTTTCAAGCCTCCCACCTCACGAAAGGGGGGGGCGGCTAAGGGATAAAAGGCCACTCTCACTCGAGTGATGGGGGAGCTGTAACACCTGAATAAAGCTTTCTCCCACGGGGAGCGTCCTCAGCCTTTTCCCTTCCCCCTCCCACCGCGTAAACCTAACAAGCATCTGGCCATCTTTGTAGTGAGAAAAAAATAACTCTTTTCTACCATTCCTGCTGCGTAGGAATAGGGTGTGGCTTCACCTGGCTGGGAAGATGGACCTGATGTCAGGCTGGGGCACGAAATTCTAATCGCCCCTCTTCTCACAGGATCGGGACGCTCTCAGGAGCACAGAATCCAGGTAAATGTGAATGGCACCACGAGCTTGCTCTCTTGCTCTGGTGCTCTTTCCCTCCTGCCCTCTTAACGCTCCCCCGCCCCCTGCTCCCTAACCCGTGCTCCATCTCTAGCTCCCTAGCCCCCCCCCCCCCCGCTCCTTTTCAGATCCCTAACTGCAGCAGCGGCTGGCTATTTTATTCACCTGGCAAAATCAGTCTCCCTTTTGTTACTTAAATAAACCACCATTTAATGCCCCAAAACTTGCCTGCAATTCATTGCCTTCCCGAATAAAGAACCTGGAAATATCCTCTCTGAATGCCCCATACCCTCCTGCACCACTGCCTGCAAGTTTCTTCACCTTTGTTAATATTACTACGTTGTAGAGCTGAGGCTGGCGCACGCCTGTAGTCCCAACACTAGGGAGGCTGAGGCAGGAGGATCACCATGGGTTCAAGGCCCGCCTGGGCTACACAATGAGATCTTGTCTTAAAAACAAACAACTAAGGAATTTACTGTGTCCCAGTAAGAAAGAAAGATTTTTCTAAAGTATCAGACAAGAACTATAACACAGCCTCTTAAATAACTGAATTTCCAAGTATTTTCACTAAAACCTTCTAAAGAGACATTCTCAACACTGTATAAACAAAACATTACCTAGAGATATTTTTCAGACCTGTGAAATCACCAATTAACTGGCTTAAATAGATACTAAACATCCAATGTCAAATACCTTAAGTCTGTTTTCTAATTTAACTTTCCACCTCTCAGGAAGCAGCATCTTTAGGTTAGAACAAGTCTATCAGCACTAATTTTTATAGGTAAGTTGTAGATCTCTTAAGGTAAATACTTGACTCAATTTTGCAATTAGTGGGACCATGTTTAAATGTGTAAGTGTAATCATTTATTTAAATAACAATTATAGACACCTAATTTTAAGACTAACGGTTTTCAAATATGGTGTTACTCTTCCAATCGCACTTAAGTAGCAATCTGAAAGGTGGTGAAGATAGGTTAATCATTACCATTATTGCTTCCAGAGCCCGCTCTCCTGAACAATGCGCTAAGCTAACACCAGCTTGTTGACGAAATGCTCTGGCCTTGGGCAGCAGAGGCAGAAATGAAAGCCTGCATTCTATGTCGGGCATGAACAAGCTTGTGATCAGTTTGCTGTCACAGGTCATTTAACAGACAACAATGACCCAAGAGGAAGGAAACTGTCAACACTGTCTCAAGAAAAAAATACGCCACCCTCAGGCACAATCGTCCCCATTGTTTTTTGTCTGCTTGAGGCTGACCCGTGACCCTTCTCTTCCCAGGGGTGTCCTGTTCAGTTTCAAACTGCGAGCCTTCAGGGGCCGTCTTTTCTTTCTTCCAGAATACTTAAAAATATTACCCTGAAAGGCGTAACTTCGGTTAGTTTGGAGATACGAAGCAGACTGTCTTAAACATTTGGGAATATATTTGCATTTTCCTTTCCATAAAGGAAAGAGTCCCTTGAGCTAAGAAAACAGTAACTATAGTTTCCTTTTATTCAGACAAGCTACAAGCTCAAAAGAGTGCACACAGCAAAGAAATCCACATGTTCATCATTTCAGCCAATAATGGGAATTTATTGAATGTTATCATTGACATTATGAATATAAAAAAGTAGGGGGCATAATTTTAAACTGAACATCATTTTCCTGTTGGGAAAATAAGATAGATACCCGGATGAGTGAACAGAGCAGCTTTCTGGACTGACACAATAAATTTCCACATGGTTCCACCCAGACATTTGGAGAATGCGCTACATTAACAGAGGTTTCTTTGGCAGTAAGCAAGAGAAGCTGGAGGATTGATACGGATGACTTTCATTTCGAAGCCATCAGGACAAGAGTCACTTGGGGTTGGGGTCTGGAGATGGGGAGGCGACGTGCTGTGCCGGGGAGCAGGGTCAGTCAGGGTCAGGTGGGTGGGAAGGAGTGTGGTGTGAATGCGGCAGCAATTCAGGGACGAGGAGAAGGTGCCGCATTTAGAGGGTTGGGTTTGGATAAGGTAACTGCAGGTGGCAGGGTGGGGTCTTCAGATTGGAGCAGATTCATACTTAACTTGGGGTTGATTCAATACACTAATTCCTTGGGCAACAGCATCACTGGTTTTGGAAAAGGCAAGTAAATCAGAAAACCAGTGTTTGAGCGAGGGTTCTCCTGGGAAGCAGCATGCAAGGTAGATCACACAGGGAGTTAGGGAACTGAAGTCAGTAATTCAGGCATGAGAGGACAGAATCAGCGGAGTGGGAGCTCAGGAGGTGAGTCTAAGACAGGCCAGAGAATCCCTGCGCCTCGGTACCTGACAGGGTGTGAGAGGCGCAGGCGTGCCGGGTGGCACACTCTTCCAAAGCCCAGGAGACTAGCTGTGCGCCGAATAGAAACTGAAGTAAGATGTGAGTTTAATGTCAGACAAGGGCCTCGGTGATGACAGGGCAGACGGTCAAAGTGACCTCCAGGCGCGAGGCTGAGAAACGGGGAATGGAAGAGAGAGATATTTGGGTCAAATCAACGTAAGCACTGATAGACGAGGCCATTAGGGAAAACGAAGTCCAAATGAGTAAGTGTTTAGAAAAGAAAGGACAGATACCGACTCATAGTTAAGAGGAGCGCAAGAAGGCGAGAGAGAAGTTCATTAAGGGGAGAGAAAAATAATGGCAGTGCTGTTTCATGGAAGCCACGACCGGCCTCAACTAAACCCTGGTAGTTAGTCCCCAGCTGCGTCCGGCTGGAACCCACCTCTCTTCAGGCTGCATCCTGAGCATTTTCCTGCCTCACTCTCCCGATGCCAGGTCGTTGCACTGGGCTGGAAACCCACCTGCTTGTCTAACTCCACGGGGTGAAGTCCAAACGCTCACGGGGAACTGAGGCCCCGCACCACCTGGCCACGTCCGGCCTTGTGGCAGGTCTCACCCTCACCCAGCAGCCCCAGCAGCACGGAGACCCCACAGATCACAGCACTACACTGCTGCTCCGTCCACAGACTTTTCCCCTCTTTGCTTGTTAAACTCTTACTCACCAAGCTTTGGGGCCAGTAAAAATATTCTGTGTATCAAGCTTGTCGCAGGCGACACCGATGGCTGTGTCACTCTGTCGCAGTCTGCAGCCACCACGCAGCTGCAGGACCAGCCACCCCGGCTCCTGCGAGAGCTCGATGGGTTCAGGGCTGTCTGAGCACAGTGCCCGAGCAGGGACCGGCCGTGCCCTAGATCCTGAGTGGGGCAGAGTTCACCGCTGCTTTCTGGCACAGCTTATACCTGGGACAGTCGACCCTCCGCTTTGTTCTCTGAGACCACCTTGTTATTCTAGGTCCGCTGCACTTCCCGATACACTTTAGAGCCAGTTTACAAGTTTCCAGGGCAAAGAAAAACTGCAGAGATTTTA
>PVJO010028952.1:0-17334 GCA_004026905.1 Hystrix cristata
CGCAGGGCGGGATCGCTTTGCAGGCTTTGTCCCGCTGGCTGCCGGGGCCTCTCACCTGGTTGAAAAGTCTCTCGGTTACCAAGCACCTCCCCTCCCCCTTCGTGTGTCCAGGGCGGGAGGGGGAAATCTCTCTGTCGCCTGGCCTCCACTGTACATTCTTGACTACAATGCAGTCTTCAAATTCTCCTGCAGAGCTTGACAAAGCTCGTCAGGACTCCTCAAGAAAGTCAGCTCGTCATGTTTTCAACAGCTGTAGTGCCTCAGCAGCCTTGGGGAGCTCCTTGATGACCGACATTAAGCCTCTGAGTTAATGCGTTGTTCACAGAGCTGCACATGGACAGTTTCCATGTCTAAACCAGTATTCCACACTTTTGCAATCTTCAGCAGAACATCCATGGTTTCCCTCACCGTGCTGAGGTTCGCCGCTGCCCTGGCGCCGCTGCCAGCGGCCATGGCCCCGGGCTGAGGGAGGTGGGCGCCAGGGCCTCCAGCTACTTTCTGTATGCCTGTTTGCTGTGTGTTTGTTGTCTTTGGTGAGAGGATACTTGCTCAAATCTTATGCTCCTTTTTAATGTTCCAGTTTGTCTTACTGAGTATTAGGAGTTCAAGCTGGGCATGGTGGCACATGCCTATGATCCCCGCCCTTGGGAGGCTGAGACAGGAAGATCGCCATGAGTTTGAGGCCAGCCTGGGCTACATAGTGAGTTCAAGGCCAGCCTGAACTATGTCTCAAACACACAGAACAAAAAAAAGTTCACTGAATATTTTGGAATGCTTGTCTTTGATCAGATAAATGCTTTGTGCGATTTTCTCACCTTTGTACCCTCTTGGCATGTGTATTATATCCTCATTTTCTATATCTGGACCAAACTTTGGCTTAGAGTCTATCTGCCTCTGCAGGTGAACATAACAGTTATAAAAAAAGTAATGAGCTGGGCATGTTGGCACATGCCTGTAATCTCAGCACTCAGGAGGCTGAGGCAGGAGAATCAATGCAAGTTTGAGGCCATGTAGGCTGCACTATTCAAGGCCAACCTGAACTACAAAGTGAGACCGTGTCTCAAAAAAAAAAAAGTAGTGGGCTGGGGATTTAGCTCAGTGGTTAGACTGCTTGCCTTGCAAGCACAAGGCCCTGAGTTCGATCCCCAGCACCAAAAAAAAAAAAAAAAAAAAGTAGTTATGCCTAGTTGTTCTACTGATGTCTTTCGTGTCTTTTCATATCAGTACAAGCTGCCCATCTTTATTTTTCCTTAGCATTAGAGAACAATAAGACTTCTAGTGACCATAATATAAACATGGAGATCAGTTCCACGTGTTCTTAGTACCGAGAAATTTCTGAGAAAGTGATCACGGATGGTGATTTGAATCTGACAGCCACATTTGTTTACCACAGACTAAATGTGTGGACCTTCAGAATTGTACATGAGATTTTTATGAACTGGACAGAGATCCTGTGTGCCGAGTATCACTTGTCCCTGTAAACGTGTCTGGGATGTTTCAGGACTCTGTGACCTTCGATGATGTGGTTGTGAACTTCACCCTGGACGAGTGGGACCTGCTGGATTATTCCCAGAGGGAACTCTACCGAGATGTGGTGGGGGAAATCTTAATGAACTTGGCTTTTATAGGTAAGAATGACAAGCCTTTCTTTACTTAATTAGAGAACGTATCTTTCACATCCATCAGTGCTGGATCAAAATTTGAAATGTGTGAAGGGAGTACTTCGGTAAATAAACGGGGCATGCGGCAGAATCTAGTGTTTTTTTTTTTGTTTGTTTGTTTGTTTTTTTTTTTTGTGGTGCCGGGGATGGAACTCAGGCCCTTGTGCTTACAAGGCAAGCACTCTAATCACTGAGCTAAATCCCCAGCCTTGAATCTAGTATGTTTTTGAATTAGAGTCTGTTTTCTTCACAGTCTAACAGTTCATAATGATTTTTCTGGCTCTACATTGTAGAGGAAAAATGGGACCAGAACATTGAAGATTGGTACAGAAACCAGGGGAGAAATTTAAGGTAATTTATGCTGAAAAGAGAAAGGAGTGTCCTACAAACAAATGTTAGTATGTCATGAAATTTTTAAAATAATAACTCAGCCCACCTTCAAATTTACTGAGAAAATTTCTACCAAAAATATGTATTTAAATGTAACATAGATGTTCAGTGTTTGCAAAATAGGAAAGTTTTATTAGAGATTATAGAGATGAACATCAATATTTTACTTAATAGATGCATTTAGACACTCTTGGGGAGCAGTCACTGTGCACTTTGAAGCCACTCAGACAGGGTAGAAAACCTGTGCTTTCCCCAGTAACAGTAAAAATGTAAGTTTAAACACGTATCAGTAAGTATAAACGGTCAGGAAGCAAACCAAGCCGTGTTGTCATTTCTTACAGCAGTCACATCATAGAGCGCCTCTGTGAGAGTGACGAAGGTGGTCAGTGTGCAGAGACCTTCCCCGAGATTCCAGAGCAGAATTGGAACCAGCAAACCCTTCCTGGAGTGAAATCCCAGGTATGCCGTGTGTGCGGAGTCATCTCTGAGCCTCATTTATCCCCGTGTGACCCCGTCGCGTCTCCCATGCGGCAGGAGTCACACGCATGTTGGGAGTTGGAAGGGAAACCATCTGCATGCAGGCGATGTGAGAAGGCTTTAAGTTGTTACTACGCTTTCCGGACTGACGATAGGAGCCACACTGGAGAGAAGTCCCACGGATGCCAAGGACACGAGGAAGCCTTCGTTTCTGTCGCCAGCCCGGGAGGATGCGCGATGACGCCTGCTGGAGGTGGGCCACACAGATGCCCCGTGTGCGGGAAAGGCTTGCAGTACCCCAGCTCGCTCAGGATCCATGAGAGGACCCACACTGGAGAGAAGCCCTTCGAGTGTAGCCAGTGTGGGAAAGCCTTCAGCTGCTCGGGTTCAGTTCGACGCCATCAAAGAACCCACACGGGAGAGAAGCCCTATAGCTGCAAGGAGTGCAGGAAAGCCTTCAGTTCCCTCTCAGGCCTGCAGGGACACACGATGAGGCACACTGGAGGTGGCCCTCATAAATGTAAGGAATGTGGGAAAGTCTTTAACTCCCCCAGTGCGCTGAAAAAACATGAACGAACTCACACGGGAGAGAAGCCGTATCCTTGTAAGCACTGCGGGAAAGCCTTCATCTGCTCCACCTCGGTGCGGAAGCACGAGAGGACTCACACAGGGGAGAAACCCTATGAGTGTAAGCAGTGTGGGAAAGCCTACATTTCCCTCTCGGGCCTGCAGGGACACATGATAAGGCACACCGGAGACGGGCCTTATAAGTGTAAATTCTGTGGGAAGGCCTTTGGCTCTCCCAGTGCGGTTCTGAGGCACGAAAGCGCTCATGTTGTGTAGGATTCCCGTGACTAAAGAGTGTGGGAAAGCCTCCTTTTGTCTTCCAGGGGTTCAAAGACACGTAACAACACACAGTGGAGACGGATCTGACAAGTGTGAATAACACACAGTGGAGACTGAGCTGACGGATGTAGGCTGTCTGAGGAAGTTCTACTATTCTAATTTGAGTGCAGGAAAAAGTTCACAGCGGAGAGGAGCACTGTGAGTGTGAGGAATGTAGGAAAGCCTTACATTGTCAAGGTTTGTTTGGAATGCGTGAAAGAGCTCACGCTGGCAAAAAAAAACCTGTGAATAAAAAATAAAATGAAACCTTCTGTTTCCCCCAGTGCTTTTTGGTTTTTTGTCCTTGTTGAGACAAGGTTTTGCTATGTGGTTTAGGCTGGCCTTGAACTCACTTGCCTTGAGGCTGTCTTTCTGCCTCAGTTTCCCGAGTGCTGGGATTACAGGTGTGTACATCCACGTCCAGCTTTGGCAGTACAGTTCTGACTTTAGTGTCTCAAGCATGCCCCGCTGGAGGATGAGCCTCCGTTCATCAAATGCACTTTGTGGGGAGCAGGCGCTCCCGCCTCCGGACCAGCTCGAGGGAGCTGGGCGGGGTGAAAGACGGTGACGTCTGCGTCTCACGGCGGGAACTCGGTGGAGGCCGCAGGCAGAAGCAGCTGTGTTCTTGGCTACAGCGGCTCGCACGGAGTCCAGCGTGCCACGATTTCTCCCTTCTACCAAGTGTACAGAGATACACGAGCCTGGACTCTGTGTACAAACAGAAAACTTCAGCTGGCGCGTGGTGGTAATCCCAGCTCTCTGGGAGACTGAGGCAGGAGGATCAGGAGTCCGAGCCCAGACTGGGCAACTAGGTGACTTAGCGAGACCGTGTCAGAATAAGAATACCAAACCGGAGAGCCGCGCGGGGGTGTAGCGCGGTGAGAAGGCCCCAGCGCAGCCTCCCGGTGGGGCACCTGCCTGGCGTGCGTGAGGCTGCGGGTTCAGTCCCCGACACCGCAGAAGACAAATGCTCGTAGTGTCGCAGAGCGGACCGCAAAGCACCTAGCCTGACGCTCTATTTAAACTGCTGCGGCATTTGGGGGAGCGTACTGCTCAGTTCCTCTCTGCAGGACGGATAGTTCGTGAAAGTGAATAACAACGATTCTGTTTCCTGAGGAGTGAGCGTGTTCTTATTTACGACCAACCTTTGTGAGACTAACCTGAGTTTTGCTAACACGGGCTCAAGATAGACTCAGGTAGTTTCTTCATGGGGAGAGGTGACCGGAAGAATAAACTGATCGCAAACTTGGCACTTGAGTCCCCATTCCGCTAGAGGTTGAGTCGTATAAGATCTCAGACACTGGGGGTGCTTCGGGTTTGGTGGGCACATTGCAGGGCTGGGCTGGCCTGCTTGAGGAGGCCTGGAAGATTTGTACCTCTCCCTCCCTGGCCACTTTTTCTATATGTCACTTCTGTTTTGCTGTTCTTGGGTTGCAACCTTTATAATAAATTGGTAAATAAAGAGCTGGGTGTGGTGACGCATGCCTCTAATCCCAGCACTCTGGGAGGCCAAGAAAGGAGGATCACAAGTCTGAGCCCGGCCCGTGAAATTTAGTGACTTGACAAAACCTTATCTCAAAAATAAAAAGTGCTAAGGTGTAGCTCACTGCAAAGGCCCTGCGTTCCCTCCGCAGTACCCGCCCACATCACTGGGAAAGGGAAAAAAAAAAACAAAGACTCAAATGAACAAAATCAGAAATTAAAGAGGACACAGTGCAATGGATACCACAAAAAAACGTGCAAGCTGCTATGACAAATGGATACATTTCTGGAATCCTATCTACTAAGACTAAATCATGAAGAATCAGAGAATCTCAATATACCAATAACAAGATTAAATAACAAGATTAAATGGGTAATAAAGTTTCCCAGCAGCTGGTGTGAAAGCGCACACCTGTGACCCCAGCACTCTGGGAAGAGCCAGCAGGAGGATGGCAATTGCAAGCCCAGCGTGCACGGGGCTCTGGGTTTGATCTCTACTACCACCAAAAAAAAGAGGCCACCTAAGTTTAAGTACCGGTGTGATGTTCACACAATGATTAAAACTGTCTAATGGCTCACTTCTCAGCAAGTACCCCCTTCCTTAAGTGACACGTGTGTAACAGCAAACCTCACATGCTTCCAAATAATCCAAACTCATTAAGGCCAGCATTTTGCCGATACCAAAGCCAGGAAAGTATACTACAAAAAAGACAACGATAGACCAATATCCCTGGTGAACAGAGACGCGGTGTCTGCCTCCCTTACGGTGGCGCTAGTGCCCGACCAGCGGGCCTCTCGCCTCTGCCTTGCAGCTCATGTGCCTGTTAGATTACTGGTGGATTGCACCGTGAAAACCGTCTTCATCCATTTGTGCTGCTGCGGCCGAAGGGCACAGCAGGCCTGGCTCGCTACCTCAGGTCCTTTCATAAGGTGCTGGTCCCATCGGTGAAGACCGAGTCCTTTAACTAAATCACTCCCCCTAAAGCCCACCTCTTAATACTGTTGTATTTAACACATTCAAATCCCAGCAAAAACATGAAGGCCCCAGATTTTATCCTTTGGGTGCTGGGGATCGAATCCAGGGCCTTGTGCTTGCTAGGTGAGAACTCTACCACTGAGCTAAATCCCCAGCTCAGGAAACAGATTTTAGGAAATCTAAATCTATGTAGCCCGGGCCGGCTTCAAACTCACAGCAGTCCTCCTGCCTCAGCCTCCCAAGTGCTGGGATTACAGGATTCAAGTTACAGCCCAGTCTGGGCACCTTAAATGACCTGGTAAGACACTGTATCAAAATTTAAACAAAAAAGGGATGAGGATGTAGCCCAGTGTGAAGGTCTGGGGCTCAACCCCCAGTATAGGGGAGAAAAAAAAAAAGGTGGACTGTTTCTAAGAGGTAAGGGATATCCAGTACTTTCCACACGAGGCTGGTGGAATACCTAAACAGTGATTAATAATACGTCATTTTTAAATGGCCATTTACTCAGAGAACAGTTTCAAAACTTTATAAAATTAAACCTAGGTTTGCATAAGAAGTACACTTCAACTCGCCCATGGATCTGAAAACTGCAAATGTACATTTAAAATTTTGTAGGGCTGGCAATACTTCTCCATGGTACAGCACTTGCCTGCATGTTCAAGGCACTAGGTTCAACTTAAAAACAGGCAAACACACACCCACACCCCCTGATTTAACAGAAAAACACCACCCCATTAAACTTCATAGAATTCTTACCTCTATGTCTTTCTATTAGGTAGAAATACACAGTCTAGAGATGAGTTTTTAAGAACAAGTCACTAATAAAGACAACTTTTTTTTTTTTTGGTGTTTTGAGACAGGGTCTCACTTGGTAGTTCAGGCTGGCCCTGAACTTACTATGTAGCCTGGGCCGGCCTCAAACTCACAGCAATCCTCCTGCCTCAGCCTCCCAAGTGCTGGGATTACAGGTGTGGGCCACCACATCCAGCTTGACAATTTAACTTTTGTAACGTGTTTCACATGAGATTTCTACAGCATTATACATGGATGTATTTGCATCGGATTTTTCATATTTCCTATAGGATTTCCATATATGATTTCTCTTTAGTGGGAAATTTTACGTGTCTTTGAAATTATTATTTGTAGGACCGAAGACTGAACCTAGGGGCTCACACATGCTAGGCAAGTACTGTACCATCAGCTACATCCCCAGTCTTCTTTGAAATGACTGGAATTAAAATTTTGTTTTTCACATTTCCATGGCTTCTATTGAGTACAGTCTCATATTTTTATAAGGATGTGGATAACTAGAAGCCCTTCCCACGTGTGTAATGCCTTTATCCACTGAATTTGAATGAAGTACAATATCGGAGACATTAACTACACTGGCTAAATTCACAGGGTTTCTCTCCAGTATTCTTTCCCCCCTATATTTGAAATTCACTGCAAAAAACGAATGTTTCCTATAGTTCCTGCGTTCGTAAAGTTCATCTCCAGGGTGCACGATCACCTCTTTGAATGTCTTCTTTTGAGGCAGGGACTCACTAGGTAGCCCAGGCTGGCCTCAAACTTGCAGCATCCTCCTGCCTCGACCTTCCAAGTGCTGGGATCACAGGTGTTTGCCACCAGGCCTGGCCCGAACACTTTCAAGAGAAAATAGGGCACTTACATATTCTTTATACTCTTTTCTCTCTAGTACAATCTTCTTTAGATCTGCAAATCTCTAGGAAAATAAAGGTTTTTCTCATTTTTACATTCACAGTGTTCTTCTCCAGTACAAGTCCTTTCTTGCCTTTGGAAGAACCTGGGAGAAGTAAAGTGTTTCCCATGTTCTTTATATTTGCAGGGTTTCTCTCCAGCCTGTATTCTCAGGTGTACACGAAATACCGAGGGATCCTTGAAGCCTTCCCACGCTGCTTACGTTAACAGTTTGAACCCCGGCGCCCCCCCCCAAAAAAAAACCAGGCTGGAGATATAGTTTACTGGTAGAGGACTGCTAGGTTCAATCCCTAGTACCTCTAAATAAATGAAACGAAAGCTGAGCTTCCTTTGTTTTCACCCTTTTACAGCTTCATGGCATACTGCGGTTGCCTCATGGGATACTGCTTCCTCCTGTGAGTACCACTCGCCTTGGATGATCCCTCTGGTTTTTGAACTGATCTTTAATGTTCTGCTCCTCCCATTTTTCTCCTGAAAGATAGACCAGCAATAGTCTTTATGAAACTATAGAAAAATGAGTAGTTGAAGTTGTTAAGTAAATCAGAATAGAGACCAGGCTGGAAGAATCTCCAAGGAGATAAAGTGAGTTAGTTCTCATAAGTGACCTTCACCTTGTTTAACTTGCAAACAGGAGCAAAACCTAATTATTTCCTCCTGTTCTCTTTTTTCCTTCTTTTGCGGGGCTGATGATTTAACCCAGGGTCTCTGTACTGAGATATACCTCTTTTTAATTTTTTGTTTTGAGACAGTGTCTAGTTAAGTCGCTAAGTTGCCCAGGCTGGGTTCAAACTTGTGACCTCCATATCTCGGCCTCCAAAAGTGCTGGGACCACAGAGGAGCCCCACTGCACCCGGCTAACCTGAACGATTTCTCACTATGTCCCAGAAAAGTGAAATGCAATCTGCCAGTTGGAAGACACTAACTGGTACATGGGTACAGTGGCACATACCTATAATCTCAAGTACCTGGGAAGCTGAGGCAGGACGATCACAAGTTTGATGTGAGGCTGAGAAATTTAGGGGAGAACCTGTCTCAAAATAATATAAAAATAGCCTGGGGATGTAGCTCAGTGGGAGGCTCTCGGTCAGTGATGTGGAAGCTTTTAGAGCTTTCAATGAAAGAAACAACCTGCCATGGCACACTTGCCTTGGGTTCATCACCAAAGTTCTAGGTTCAATCAATTCCTAGTTCAGTAAGCCGCTCCTCTCAAAAAGGGTTGGATGTGGTGACGTATGCCTGCAATTGCAGCACTTGGGAGGCAGAGGCAGGAGGATGGCCATGGGCCAGCCTGGGCTACATAGTGAGACCCTGTCTCAAGAAAAAAAAAGGGACATCAACTGGGCTGGGGGTGTGGCTTAGTGCTTGCCCAGTATGTGCTAGGCCCTGGGTTCAATCCTCGGCACCACCAAAAAGTTTAAACATTTTAAAATTTAAAAAAAAAAAAAAAGACGCCAACTGACATTACTGGAGATTTTCTAGCTGGTGAGAGCAAACAAGGCCACTGTGTAACAACCTTCAGTCAAATATTTCTTTACTTTGCTTCCGTGTTTCCTGTATAAAAGCTTCCCCTTGTGTTCCCTTGGCAGAGCAGGAACTATTTCCAGTCTGGTACTTCCCAACTCATAAATCAGTTTGCTCATGTAATTATTTTTGTTTCATTGTGCCTTATTTTACCTTTCAATTAAGATTACAATGAGCTGCAGCTATGCCTGGCTTATCTAATAAACATATCACCTTTCCACAGCCAAAACCTAAAATGGCATTCCCCGCCTGGGATGAGAAAGAAGCTGCTGTCTTAGTGAAAGAATGATGTCACCTTTACCTACGGAGGCCAGGTCCCGGGAGAGGACCAGCATCACCTCTGTGCAGTGTCTTCCGAGAGGGGTCCAGTGAAGTCCACAGACACATCCTCAAGGGCCACCAAGTCCTGAAATATCCCAAATTTATATGCAAGAGGATGAGTGAGGCAGGCTAGGAAACTATACTCAATTCATAAGAAGGTTACATACGATTTGGTGAACTTTAACGATTCCAGAGCTCTTACTGCCTCTCCTCACTCTCTTCCTTGTAAGTTTGATAACACATTGAACACACAGACTCATCTCTACATCTTCACTGTGGTCACTACAGGTCTTACGGCTGTCAATGGCAGAGTCCAGTTCCACTCAGAGAAATACTGTACATTTAAGTCTGTCAATTCTTTGTGAAAAGAACTCTCATCTCACTTCGTATTATCCAAATTACTCAGCATCCCACAAACCACAGGGTCAAACCAGGATGAGGTTTTAAACAGAAAACACACACTAAAAAATTTACACACTTTTTCTTCTATTCCTATCATTATACACAGGAGGCCCAGCTAGCCATACTTTCCTAAAATAGTCAGATCCTGCTCTGTGGGAAAACTGCACACTACATTAAATAGCAACAAAGCCAAACAAGAACAGAAAACAAATCTACACACAGGCCTTATACCTTTAACAGAAATTAATAAGATGGACACTAGATCTAAAAGTAAAACTATCAAAGCTTATAGAAAATAAACAAGGGAAGAGCTATATCACCTTAAGTTTGGTGATACAATACCAAAAGCAAGATCCATGAAAGAAAAAAGTGGTAAATTTGACTTCATTAAGATGAAAAATTTCTGCTTTACAAAAGACAATGTTAAGAAAACGAAAAGACAAGCCACACACTGGGAGAAGTTATTCCTAAGACTCTTATCCGATAAAGGGCAGAGGTGCTTCTGAAACTAACTTCAAACTATGAGATCAAACTCTGAAGTTTGTATTTCACACTGGAAGAGAATTTATTTTAGATCAGTTTAGACTGTCCCTAGACCCCCACCTCCCCACCTTGTGTTGAGGCTGGAAGCCCTGAGCCCCCTGCGTGCTAGACACATGCTCTACCACTGAGTTAACACCTTAGGTCCCCTTGGTCATTTTTATGTAAGCAGCTGTGCTATCCCTAAAGCAATTACACCCCTATTTTCACGGATGGAAGTTACAAACTACTTTCTCAAACTACACAGGCTTCTCTAACCTTTTCTCAAACAATGGCCACCCCTCTACTTCCTTGTAGAATCTGTTTTTTAGTGGAATCCTGCTATGTCGGTTTCAGGAGAAATCTCCAGCTCTGGTATCTTATATATCTGATTAAATTCCTTGTCCACATGACTCTTCACATGGTATGTGATCACACTTGTCTGTCTTCAGCCAGGATCCCTCCAGACTGAGGTCACCTCTTAGTCCCTTTCCACCCACCAATGCCCCTTCCTCCCAATGTATTTCTTGGCCATGAAACTCTCACTTGTTCTAATTGCATTTGGAATTGAGCCTATTTCTATATTGGGGTCTTTCTTCCACTATTGCCCTTCTTTCTTGAATAAAATCTATCTTCAACCTAGCTCTGATTTTCTGTTAACATAAAGAAAGCTTATGTACACCTGAGATACAGCCGGAAGTGCTTGCTATGTTTAACAAATTGTGTCAAAATTCCTAATGCATTTATTTACATGTTGGGACAGCTATACTGCAAAAAATACATACCATGCAATGCGCCCTTTTAAGGTGTACAATTCAGTGTTCATTATATTCATAAATACGCACTGTCGTTATCACGATCATTTCTAGAACATTTTTCTCACCTTCAAAAGAAGGACCGTACTTATCTGTCTTTACGTCTTCCTCCTTCACTTTCCTTTCCTAAGCATTCCTAATCTACTTCTGTGGGACTACATTTCCCTATTCTAGACTGTCCTATGAATGGAATTACATAATATGTGGTCTTTTTTATTGGCGTATGTTTGTAACACATAATAAACACCATCATCAGGGGAACCAGGGCATATACACATTACGTCTTGGTCCTTTTTACTTTTCTTCCCCTCCATAGTCTCTCATCTCCCCTCTCTCCAGATCCCTTCTCATCTCCACAAAGCCCACCTCCCTGTTTCTTATCATCTATCTTTTATTTTGCTCTTTAAATTATTTATACTTTGGCTTTCTTATATAAAAGAAGTTGTGTGGTATTCAACCTTATCCCCTTACCCATCACTTTTCAAATAAACTTTTGGCATCCTTGTTGGCTTGTCTCATCTAGTTCTTTCTCTGAGCCAAGAAGGGCCCGGAGTATGTTTAACTGGCGAGCCATTTCTAAAGGAACTACCTGATAATGGGGTCACCGGGTCACAGTGTGGCGGAGGGTTTGAGGAAGATGAGGAGTTGACTGTTGACTTGGGCAAGTGTTTGGTTCCTGGGAGCTTTGATAAAAGCTGTTAAGTTAGAGTGCTCTGGAAAATAACTTTAAAAAATATTTTACTAGTGCATATTAATTTTACAAAACATCGAGCTTCAATGTTGTTACGGATTGTGTCTAGGTGTCCCCCCCAAGCCTCAGGCCATCAGGGGTGGGGTTTTCAGAGGTGGCTGGATCTAGAGTGTGATGCTGGGATCGGGGCTGTGTGGTGGCTGAATTAGTCCACCGACCAGTCTGGCGTAGTGCTGGGAGTGGATCACGGGAAGGCCCTCCCTGGGTGTGAGTGCTACCTGCCGTAGGGGTGTGCGGCCTGGAAAGAATACAAGCGACAAAGAAGGCTGCTGGGGTCCCTTGCTACTTCACTGCTTTGCTGCCTTGCTGCCTTCTTCCTGCCATGAACTATTTCTCCTCTGTAATGCCCCTCTGCCAGGCCGTCCTGCCTTGCAGCCAGCCAACTATGGACTGAAACCTCTACAGACTGTGAGCTAAATAAATGTTTTCTCCTTGAACTTGTGGGTGTCAGGTATTTTGTCTCAACAATGAGAAAAAGTAACTAAGACACCCACCTTTTTATTACTTATTTTTTGTGGTGCCGTGGATTAAACCCAGGGCATTTGTACTGAGCTACATCTGCAACTTTTTTTTTTTTTTTTGGTGCTGGGGATTGAACTCAGTGCCTTGTGCTTGCTAGGCAAGTGCTCTACCACTTGAGCTAAATCCCTAACACTCCCCACCTCTTTTTTTGAGACAAGGTCCTGCTAAATTGCCCAGGATGGGCTCAAGCTTGTTATCCTCCTGCCTCATCCTCCTAAGGAGCTGGGACTTTAGGCATGAGCCACTGTACTTGGCTCCCACAATTTAAAGGTCTTGGGCACCTCCCAGTATAGCCACTCTGGCAACTAAGCTTTTACATATGGACCTTTAGGGGATCCTCATCCAGACAACTGATATACTGGGTGTATACCCAAAATAATTTCAAGCAGGAATGTAAACGAATATTTGTATATCCATGTTCATGGGAGCATTATTCTCTGCAGACAAAAAGTAGAAGCAATGCAGGTGGCCATCAGGTGACAATTATGCCAATTTAATAGCAAATAAAACATCATTTGTCTTTAGAAAAGGAAAGAAATACTGGCATATGCTATATGGAGATGAACCTTAGCGTCATCTTGTTGAGTGAAATAAGCTAGTCAAAAAAGAGTAAATATTGTGTATTTCATTTATGTGCGGTACCTAGAGTAGTCAAATTCCTAATGATAGAAAGTAGAATTGTGAGGGTGCTTATACTGGCCAGATCAGGTGTGGTGGTGCACACCTGTCATCCCAGTGTTCAGGAGGCTGAGGCAGGAGGATTGCTGAGAGTTCAAGGCCAGCCAGGGCCACATAGTGAGTTCAAGGCCAACCTGAACTACATAGGGAGACCCTGTCTCAAAAAACAGAACCAAACAGAATGGCCATGATGGACTCAGCACAGTGGCTTTGGCAGCTGGAGCTCCTGGGCTCTGCTTGGGCAGTCCTGACCATGGGAGCTCTGGGGGTGGAGCTGGCTGCGTCCTGCTGGGACACCCTGTGGTCATTGCCTGCTTCATTGCTGGTGTCTATTGGTTGCTTTGCTTTGGGCTCTGGGGCTATCATGTGGTCGCTGTTCACGACTGCAGGGACGTCACCTGCTAGCTGCAAAGAAAGCTTGTTTTCTTTAAAAAAAAAAAGCAGAATTATGTTTGCCAGGGGGAGAAGGTGGGGAGTTATTGTTTAATGGTCTGAATGTTTGATTTATTTTTTAGAGTTATTTATTTATTCCATTCCAAGTCCAGAATGATAAAGCTATAGCAACAGAAAGTAAATTTATGCTTGTCTATGGTTGGGACTTGGATGAAGAAGTCAAGAGATAGAAGAGTGGGCATTAAAAGGCACAAGCATTTCTTTTTTATTTACTTATTTTTCGTCTTTTTTGGGGGGATGTAATCTGGGGTCTTGAGCATGTGAGGCAGACATTCTAGCACTGAGCTATATTTCCAGCCCTAATTTTTTTGTGTGTGGTTTTTTTATTTTTCTTTTTCTTGAGACAAGGATTTGCTATGCACTTGAACTCTCTATGTAGCCCAGGCTGGTGTGGAACTCGCAGGGATCCTCCCACCTCAGCCTCCCAGATGTCGAGATTACAGGCCTGTGCCACCATGCCTGGCTCTGTGTATGATTTTTTTTTGAGACAGCGTCTCACTATGTAGCCCAGGTTGGGCTTAAACTCATGATCCTCCTGCCTCAGCCTCCTGAGTGCTGGGATTACAGGCATGTGCTACTATGCCCAGCTCCCAGCTGTAATTTTTAATTGTACACATTAATGGGTTACAGTGTGAAGGGAATTCTTTTTGAGGTAAAGAGAATGTTCTACTGTTAACTGTAATAGCTGGTGTGGTGGTCTGTGTCTGTAGTTCCAGCTACTTGGGAGGCTGAGAGAGGCGGATAACTTTAGTACTACGAGTTTGAGGACAGCTTTGGGAACATAGAAAAAAAAAGGCTGTAGTGATGATAGCACATATATGCATATATTGAAAACCATTAAAGTCTACACTTTAACGGGATGCATTATGTAGCACGTGCACATCTCAGTAAAATAGTTTAAATAAATACATGCATATATTAGGAGTTTCCATCCAATTTCCTCAGTACATTAAGACTTTCAAGATCTATCCCAAAATTACATAGCCTTTTGCTGTTTTTTCTAATGCTAGTGAAAATAGGAATTGTCTTATAGATATCATAGCCATTTCCATTTCAGAGTTCTCTAGGAGCACAGTGAAAAACTGATTCAAAATAAATATCCTTTCAGCACGAAATGTACGATTCAGTTTTCACGAACATATTTCATAACTGAGACGAATTTCTCCGCCTAGGCTGGGTCTCAGGTTCAACCAGCACAACTCCAGTGTCAGGTGCAGGGGCGTGAGCGAGAGGAAGGGGTGGGTGGAAGGCTCAGCTCTGTCACCAGTCAAAGATCAATGGAACCACTCTTTGTTAGCTATGCTGAGGTCACTTCTCAGTATTTGTAAGGAAGAGTCTCAGCCTCATGCAAGCCCAGGAGGACTTCCCCCACTCCCCCCTTCCTGGCCTGGATACCCTTCTCGCTCTGGACAAAAGGCCTCGCTTTATGTAGAAACGGAATCAGGAATTGCTTGTACACATTTGTGTACATTTAGCATTCAGCAGAAGCTGCGGGCAGACACCAACATCCAACTCTTGGTGCAGAACAAGTTCTACTGCAAAGCAAACAACCCCAGTAACCACAGATTCCCGGTGCCCGCTATTTTAGGGCGGCCTCTGGAAGCATCTTCCAGCTCCGCTGTCACTCTGGCGAAGATAGGGGGCGTGTCCCAATGAACCGCCCAATCAGGGGCGCCATCGGAAAGGTGAGGGCGGGGCGCCGCCGCGGCGCCGGCAGGCGTGAAGGACGCTGCGCTCCGGTCGCTCTTCCCTCGCGTCTCGCTGCCGCTGGAGGACCGCAGGTGGCCCTGGGACCGCCAGGGCCGCGGGAGGCGCCGGGAGGCAGCCGCGAGATGGTGAGTGCGGGGCGGGCGGCCGCGCGGGGTCCGGTTGGAGCCGGCCGGAAGTGGCTCTGGGGGGACCCGCGCTCGCGTCCGCTCCCGAGTCGAGGCGCCGCTCGGTCCTCGGTCCCCTCGGGCCGTGGGCGGGGTCGGGCCGGAGCGGCGACCGCGGGAGTCTCGGGGCCCGACGCGGGGGAGGGCTCGTGCGTGGCAGGAGCGGTGGTCGGTGGGGTCCCCGCACCCTCCTTTCTCCCCAAGGGCCGCCCGTTTAGCCCGGAGTGCACAGACGGAGGGGAGGCGGGCCCCCAGATGCAGGCCCCGGTGGCCCTGTCGCCCCTCCTGGGTTTCTGGCTCCCCTCTCACATCCTGGTGCCGGCGTCCCCCTCCGTTAGCGCGGCATCCCTCGTCAGCTCTTGCTCTCGGTGGTGCGTCTCAGCCAGCTGCAGGAGTCTCCTTATCAGTCTGCACGGATGGGTTTAAAGAAACGATTAGATTGTTGGTGGACGTCTTTATGAGAGGAAAGCAACGAAGCAGCACCCGGAGGTTCGTGGTTTGAAATCCTTGTGCCTCGCTTTCCATTGCCTTTTCTGGGAGACTGCATCCTGGGAAATTCCTCTGGCTGAAAGTTGTGCTTTGCAAACTTTCCGGGGTGATCCGTCTTCCAGCACGGCCCAGATCAGCACGACCCCTCGCCGGGTTCACCGCCTGCTGTCAACACCGTTTTCGCAGGCAAAACCTAAACTGCATCCACCTTTCCCCTCCAGGAGTGCGGATACCGGGTGGCAATTCATGAACGACGTCTTCTTCTAAGGACGTTTATTCGAGACATACAAATACTGGGGGCAAAAAAACTTACAGAAAGTGCCTGTGTGAGAGACCCTCACGCTTTGGTTAAAAAAGACAATTATCCTGCTGCCGCTGTTTGCACCCACAACACAATCTTCTAGGCTCTTTTTTTTTTTTTTATTCCTAACATAAAATCTTTATAGAGCAGGAATTTTTCGTTTTAAATTTTTAAAAAATGGATCTTAACTTGTAACTAAAAGCTTGTCAGTATGTAAATCCAAGATTACACAGATTTTTTTATCCTGTGTTATCTTCTACGTGTTTTATAGTTTTGTATTTTACGTTTTGGTAGATGAGTGATCCTTTTTCAATTTTTGTAGAAAGGGTAAAGTCTGTCTAGATTCGTGTTTCTTTGTTTTATTTTGGTGTCCAGTTTTTCCAGGACTGTTTGTTGAAATGACTGTCTTTTTCCACTGAACTGCTTTTGGTCTTTTGTCAAAGATCAGTTTTACTGTATGGGTGTGAGTCTGTAAAAAGCAATAAAAAAAAGAGGCAAAAACAAATGACTTCTGCTAGAAGTGTCCTTGTACCTTATAACATTGTATTCTTCAACCTGAGCGTGTTTTGTTTCCTCCTAGTTCCAGGAGTTTATTTTGTATTCTTTGAGATTTTCTGCATAGACAGCCTGATTTATACAACAAGGACATGTTTATTTCTTCTTTTCCAATCTGTTTAGGTTTTTTGTTCCTTTTCTTGTCTTCTTGCTTTAATTATACTTTGACTATCGTGTCGAAAAGGAGTGATAGGTGGGGACATCTTTGTCTAATTCCTCATTTTAACAGGAAGGCGTATAGTTTCTCACTGTTAATTATCATTGTAGCTCTTACACGTTCTCATAGATGTCGCTTTTCAAGAAGAATTCTGTATTCTTAGTTTCCTGTCACAAATGCCTGGTGGGTTTTGTCAATAGAGTTTTCATTTGCATTTGTGATATCTTTGTCAATTAGCTTCACTTTATACTTGCCAAATATAATGATCTTTTCAAAGAAGCAGCTTTTGATTTTTTTTTTATGTTTTTTTTTTTAATTTTATTTTAAACCAAGAACATGTATTGGTACATTCTACATACAATGGTCACATTCATTACATTAATTCT
>PVJO010028953.1:0-17422 GCA_004026905.1 Hystrix cristata
GGAGGGTTATGGATAAAGAGCTTATGAGTGTTTTTGAGTTGTTTTAATACTGTTTGAAATGGTTTCTGAATACAGTCAAAAGTGTGTGTGCATGTGCACATATGTGTATAAAAGCAACTGCACAGGAATATGCTTTAAGTACAAATCTGCAAGATAATCTGCTCAGAGGTGAATAAGTGGGGCTCCTGGGCTGGTGAAATCAGAAAGGCTGCATGTGGCTCTTAGAGACAGACAGCTCTGGGAGTTAAAAGGGCTGGTTCCCCAAACAAAGTAACAGAAGGGGCCAAGATTAAGCAACCAGAACCTGAAAGGCTGCTGGAGAAAACAATAAAAACTGCCCACGGTGGACCACATTTGTCAAAAGAGAATGAATCCTAAGGCTAGAGAGACTGTGCTGGGCCCACATGCCAGGTTACACAGGCTATTTTCAGGATAAAGTCAAATGTAGAAGCAGGAAGTCCTTCAGCAGAAGGTGACATGCAAAAAGGTACGCAGCCTACTAGAATGTAAGACAGAATGGAGGGATGGACAACCTGGAACTGCTGTAAAAATCTAGGTGGGTGGTCACCAAATGTCAGCCACAAATTCCTAGGAAGCCACAAACTTCACATCAGGGTCCCACAAGACCATCGACACACTAAGCACTGTTAAGAGACTGAATATGTAACGTCTTAACAAACATGCTGTACTTTCCAAATATTTACTAGATAAAATATTAAATCATTACTTAGCATGAGTCTGTGAAGAAAAATGTAATACTAAATGGATCTTCAACACTCCAGAAGGCGAGAAGCCCTAGCGATGAGGTCTCAACCTCCTGTCCAGGGCAGTGCTGTGGGGAACAGGAAAAGAGAGGGAGAATGGGCTTAAAAGCACTGCACAGGTAGGAGAGCAATACTTAGTTCACTCATGACACATTTACTGAAGACAGCAGAATACCAAGCAGTCCTGGAAAGTACAGAGAACAAGACATAGCCCTGGATTTTAAAAAGTTGGCTCATGCCTACAATCCCAGCGCTCAGGAGTGTCCTCACAAGTTCAAGGCCAGCCTGAACTACATAGGGAGACTTTGTCTAAAAGAAAAAGAAAGAGAAAGAAAAAGCCAGCATTGCCTGGTGCAATAATGCACACCTGTAATCTCAGCTGCTTCACAGGCTGAGTCAGGAGGATGGCAAGTCCAGAGCCAGCCCAGGCAATTTAGTGAGGCCCTGTCTCAAAATAAAATAAAAAGGGCTGGGGATGTAGTTCAGTGGCAGATCTCTCGCCTAGCACACACAAGGCCCTGGGTTCCATCCCCTGTACCCCAACCCCAAAACCAATGCTATCTGTAGGCACTCAGATGCCAGCTAAGTGATGGCCTTGATGTTGATGTCCAGACCCATTATTTTACACTAAGGAGAAACATGGAAGTGTAGAGCAGAGCCCGGCCTGGAGCATGAGGATCAGGGGATTTGGGACTTTAAGGGCCATGAGCCCAAGTTGCTGGGCAAGAAGGAGCTCCACAGAGCTTACTCTGAAGAAATCACAAAGGTACAGATGCACATTTGGGAGTAGTTTTCAAGAGAGATAACGGTGAAACCATATGGGGATTCAGGTTTAGAGCCCAAGAGCCTAGGCCAGTGGTGGCAGCAAGCTGTTTGTAACACTGAAAGCTCCAAAAGGTTCGCCATCACGGGCCCAGGCTCATCCCTGTTTAGGAAGCAGAAGGCAGGACCTGACGTAGAGTGTGGGACTCTGAACTGAATAGCCAGGAGTATCAAGAAAGATGGAGAATCAAACCCCAGAGCTGTAGAAGCTGCAGTCAGACTGCCAAGAGGAAAGAACAGATGAGCTGTTCAAACAAGATAGAGGATTCACAGAGGTCCCTTTCTCTCTTGTATAAAGAAAGAAAACATGAAGTTTCAACGACCAAGAAAAGCTTTAGCTAAGAGAAATTTAAGCGAAGTTGTTCAAGATGGTGAGGGAGCGGGTCAGAGAGGAGACAGGGAAAAGGGCTGGCACACAAACATTTCCTGGGTGCAGCTGGGGAAGGAACTGCAACCCAAGACACGGACAAGAATGAGGCAGCAACCACTGGAGAGGCGTAGACAGGTGGAGTGGACAAGCTCAATGTCGAAAGCCTATTATGGAGCTGGGTATGCAGCTTGGTGTAGAGAGCCACTGGAGAGGCGTAGACAGGTGAAGTGGACAAGTTCAATGTCGAAAGCCTATTATGGAGCTGGGTATGCAGCTTGGTGTAGAGAGCCACTGGAGAGGCGTAGACAGGTGGAGTGGACAAGCTCAATGTTGAAAGCCTATTATGGAGCTGGGTATGCAGCTTAGTGTAGAGAGCGTCCTTCCGTGACTGAGGGCCTGGGTTCGATCCCCAGAACTGCAAGCACACAGACTTAAATGATACTGAAAGGGGTCAAGGTAAGGATATGCCAGGAACAAACAGGAGAGCCTGCCCTTCTAAATCGTCAAGCCAGTATCTGTGATTTGGGGAGGGGAGGGGTTCAGCGGGATGGGGGAAAGTAAGCAGAGGTGGTGAGGGCAGGGAGGCAGGAACATCCTGCTCACGAAAAGGAGGAGGGAGGAAGGAGACGCCAGCCGGGGTTCTGTGTCTTGATAGGGGTGTTTTCATTCCCATCAGAACCCCTTGCCTGGTTTTCACCCCATTCTATCTCCTGTCATTTACCGGCATTTAGCTAGACACCATGGTAACAAGGAAGCCTGAAAAAATAACTGAAATGCAAGGAGGACATGGTGCCACGATGGGACTACCCTTCTGTTTTCTGGAGAACTGGATCCCTCGGTAGCATGGCGTGAGATGACAGGTAGGCTGCTGTGGACTGTTCAAGCAACCGGATTTGATCTTTATGAGACAAATGAGCTGCTTGCAGCTGTGGCCAGGCAGTAGCCTAGGGAAAACTGAAGCTCAGGTTCCTAACGTTGCAGTAGCTCTGGGGGCCCCAGGCCAGGAGCCCCTTCACAGCTCACCGCACCAGCTTCTGCTCACATAGTTGCTCGTCATATCCTGCAAGCGGTGGGGATCCAAGTTCATCAGCAGGGCAGGAGGACTCTTGTCTACACTTCGCTGTTGCTCATGGGTCTTACTGAGTAGCTGATTGTCCTGCATCTTTCTCTATCCATTCCTGGTGCTTCAGAACCTCGCTTTTGTACCCTGTGATCCCACAGAAAGTTACTATGGACCCCAAAATCTATGTTAAAATGTTAACCCCCAGGGTAATGGTATTTGGAGTTGGGAAATAATTAGGTCACATGGGTAGAGTCCCATGATGGGCTGAGTGAGCAAGATGTCAGGTGTGAGGAATATATGTTTGCTAAGTGGCTCAGCATATGGTATTGTTGTTACGGCACCCACACTGACCAAGACAAAAGGCAAAGCTTTGAAGGCACGCACAGTGGTGAGCCAAGGTTGTCCATGGCACCATGGATGAGATTTAAAGCAACTCAGAATGTCCAATGCCTCTCGCCAGGCACACGGGGCCTCTGTGCCACTAAGAGTTCCTTCAACCCACTCCAAGCCATACACTTGAAAATCCCCCAAACACTCATTCTCATCCCTTACCCTGTGACTTAAGTGCATTTTCTGCCTTGATTTACCTCACTGTGAGGCTGAGGGTATGTGAAAGGCCTCAGGATCCTACATGCCTATGATGGGATCATCCCTCGAGAGCCACAAGATTCAGAGACATGAGGGGTCTTCAAGCAGGTTTAAATCTCACTTGACTCCTGAAGATTTTACTTTATTATTATTGCTGTTGTTTCAGTCTTTGGGAACCAGCACAACAAAGCTGCTATCACCCTGCAAGAGCTGCCTCCCAGACTCAGCACTTGGTTCTCCTGGATGCCTCACCATGGCTCCTCTTGGCCAAGACCAGAAACGTCTGGGACAGGCACAAATGAAATGCCTGGTGTCCACAGGCACCCAGAGGGGTGTGCACCAGGGTGGTCCCTGTCGCAGTGGTCACGGCCCACGGCCAGACACCCTTGGTCCTTAGGGCTCTGGCCCTGCTGACCACAGACATCTTCAAACAAGCCTGTGAAAGGCCACACTGCTGCCATTCCGCTCCTACACCATCCTGAGAGTAGAGGTCTACAAGAAAAATATTTTCTGAAAGTAATTCCCTGGCTAGGGGCGGGGGTGTTACCTGCCAGTGGAGAAATCAACAAACAAACAAAAAGGAAGAGGAGGAAGGGTGGGGGTGCATTTCGTAGCTCTTCTAAGAGCAGTCTACAGAAGGAGGAGGAAAGAAATGTCAGCAACCCCCCCACCATGCACACGCATACACAGACCCGCCTGAATCTGAGGTTTGGCACAAATAGCAAGACAGGGCTGGCCAGGAGAAAGGTGTGGCCTAGCGAAGGACATGTCCAGGAGTCCAGCAACCGTAAACGAATCCCAACCCCAACCTCGCCTAACTCCCTGCCAGGGTTGCTGGTGGTGACTCACTTGATTCTCCTGCTTTGGTGGCTCCCTCCAGTAAAATACAGGACTTCTGACCTCACCAGGGAGCAGGAAGATTAGCTCATGTTTATAAAGCGCTTTGAAGATGAAAAAGCCTGTGCCCAAAGGGGGCTATTATTATTATGACTACCTGTGAAAAAAGAGAGAATGGATTCCCATCTATGTCTAATGATTAGCTCTGGGGACTCATGGAGCCGGAGGGGCAGGGAACAGATCCTCCAAGGCACTGACACTTAGCAGCCCAGACTTGAGCCTAGGACACTCAGACAGCACTTCCTGGAGTTTGGGGTGGGGAACATCCCGGAGACGCCGAGTCTGGCTGTAGGGACAGGGCAGAGAGACACAGCACCAAACAGCATCGAATCACAGGAGGAGAAAGCAACTTTCCCTTGCATCCTTTGTTCAGCCTTCTTATTCCATTTTTCAGGAGAAAGGTTCCTTTTGCTACATCCCTATCTCTAACATCTCTCCAGGGGCCAATTTCCCTTCATTAGAAAAAGAAAGATAACTGCAGGCTTGGAGACCAGGCAGACAACTGTATGTACACTTTACGAACACTGTTTTGATTTCACTGCACTCACTATTTGCACATTTGCTTTGACTGTACAAGAAGTGATGCTGATTCATTAAATTTCATTTTAAAATAATGTTTCTCAGCGTCAACGCTATGGGCATTTGGGGCCAGATTATGCTGTGCGGTGGGGGTTCATCCTGGGCACTATATATAGGATTTATGCTGGGTCCCTGATCAGCCCTGCTCACTAGATGGCAGGAGCATCCGTCACCACCCACCAATTGTGACAACCCAAATTGTCTCTAGACATTGCCCAGTGTTGGGGTGGGAACACCTGGAACAGAGGACTACCTCTTGCCCAAGTCTGCCCAGCCCCAGAACCACAATTTCATGTCCTGTAGGTAGCCTGTTATTCGGGGTCCCTAGAACCCAAATGCCATCTTTCCACAGGGCTCCATTTACAGGAGCAGTCTGAACTGTGCTAACTGGTGAGCAAGAGGCATAAGCATTTTGGAAGTCACAAATAAGAGTGTTTAGAAACCACCTGCATTCCAGGCCCTCTGCCTGGGGTCATGCCCTGCTTATCAGACCTTGAGGACAGAGGACACCTGCTTATCATGGCCTGTGTAAGAGCCAGAGAAAAGAGGGTCATGGGCGGTCCCGGGGAGGAGGGGGAGGGCTCATTCAGAAATGCCTGTAAGTCTTGCAAGGGCCTTCTAAGGTCTCTTCCTTCCTTCCACCTTGCCCATGGAGAAACTGAGGCCCAGAAGGAAAGGCTCTGTGTCGGGCCCGAGACAGATTGAACTGGCCTCCTCTGGCATTAATTTTCTCCAACTTTGCACTGTGCCTATCGCTACGCCGGGTACAGAAAATGTCACTGCCCTAATACTCAGAACATGAGGCCAAGGCTTATAAATGGATGGCTTTCAACATTTAAAAATCAGCAACAGCAAAGCTATGTACATGAAATAATTAAATCCTGCACTGGCAGCCACCCAACAGACAGAAGCAAAGCCAACTCTGTCACCACCACGGCCCCCAGAACCCTCCAGGGGAGGCCCGGAGAACAGCCGCCAGAGGCTCCTTGGGTGGCTATCAGCAGGTTTTCCTGGGATGTTTCCCTTCTAGCTCCCTCTCGCCTCCCTGGCATTTTCATTCTTCACCTTCTTCTCCTGAGACCACAAGGAAGTTAAACTGTCAAGCTTCCTGGTTCACCCAAAGGTAAAACTGTCAATTAAATAGACACCAAGGAAAGCAAAGTCTCATTTTGAAGATCTAGTGTCAGAGTTGTTCAACATACTTGTCTGTTTCAGGGACCAGTGCCCACCTCCTTGGAGTCCCAACTCGTTCACAGAGCTTCTTGGGCCATTAACACAAAGGATTGCAAAGAAACCAGTGCCACCCTCTTACTGTCCTCTGGCCCTGTCTTGAGGGCTCCACCTTCAGACGCCTTGGTGGGAGTTTCAGATGGGAAACTTGCGGCACTTGCGGAGGCAAGTGAAACTAACATGGACTTGCGTGTAACTGGGTTCACCCACCTCCAATCCCTCAACATGCTACTTTCTACTTATGGAGGCTAACTCAGCTTGGGGAACCATCTCTCTCTCTTTTTTTTTTTTTTAATGAAACCAGCCAATGTAAGCTTGTGAGAGAAACTGACAGGGTTACTTACAGTTGTTAAGCTATCCACTTCCAAGCCCAGAGCTAGCCCTCCAGGAACTGGCTAAATAGTGAGCTGCGATCTGACCTCAGAGAACCTTGCCTTCTAGCAGAAGCTAAGAGAGATGACACAGGGTCGTGTGTGGATCAGGTTCCAGGCCAAGGGAACTACACAATTAGGAGAAAACGTCTGAAGGCGGAGGCTGCTTTGCGGAAGAGCTGACTCTCTTCCCATAACGGGGCCCAGAACGTTAAGCATGCATAGGAGCACAGGTAAGAACGTGGAATGCTGTACACTGTTTCTGTTCTCTACAGTCCTGACAGCCAGAGACCCTGGACCCTGCTCAGCAACATGCCAAGACCGCCTGCAGGATGCTCTCAACTCTGTTAAGTGTGATAACTCCCCTCTGGAAGCAGAAGAAAGAAAATAACAAGTATAACACCCAGACTCATTTCTCTTCAGCTATAGCAGAAATGATTTTTTTAGGGTCCTAAATTTCTATTTTGCTTAGCAACACTTTGCAGGTGGCAGTATTCTTTATTCAGAGAGGATCAGTCCTGTAGCTATTAGAGATTGACACTTGGCCAGGCCCTGGGAATAGAGGATAAATAAGACATAGACCAAGCTCTTAGGAAGCTTCTGTTCTATACATGGGACTTTGCAAGAATGTGAAAAAAAATGAAAATTCTAAAAATCTGTACTATGGACAAGTGAGGTTAGGGTCATCACACCTCCCCAGCCTCCACACATACCACCAGGTCTTACAGCTGTTACAGCTTTTCAAGTACTTGTGTGAACACAGTTCTTTTGACAATGTATTTGAATCCCTGAGAAGCAATGAGCCAGAGTAGGGCAGGGACCCCACAGTGCCACTAAGCCACATTTGTCCCTGTAGAAAAGAGTGATGTAGGGTAGGATGGGCTAAGGCAGATTCTACAATCTTGATTAAAACTGCCTCTTGAAGTTTTCTGCCCACTCATGCAATCATCCTAATGTACAGAAACTTCACTCCTGGAGTCCATACAAGTGAATCCTGTGATGTGGGAAGGATGCTTACTGAAGAGTTTTCTGCCACTGCTGGACCTGTGAGGTGGGTCAAACTTAAGTATCACGTCCCTCGAAGAAGGGATCTGAGAGGACACTGCTCCTGCTCAGATGGGAGGTGGCAAACTTTCTCTGCTCTGTTAAGGGCCAAGTGCCAATAAGATTCGGTGGGTCAGCCCCACCAGGGTCACCACTCCTCAGCTCTGCCACAACTGCAAGAATACAGCCCCAGACGATGGGCTGAGCCACGGGCGTGGCCGGGCTCCTGTGATACTCATTTACAACAACACAGGCTGGCAGGATTTGGCTCAAGGACCGGTGTCTGCTGAAACCTGGCCCAGAACATTCCTCCCGCAGGCCTTTGCCAGGTCTCTGTTCAAACATCACCTCCCAGAAAACCTTTCCTGGACACACCTTGCATGGTACACCCCCCTGTTCTCGCTCCCTCTGCCCCTCGATTGTTTTCACAGCATTTATTACTTCTGGGTCTACATGTCCTTCGAGAGCCTGGCTTTCCTCTAGTGATGGAGAGCAAAGACTTTTTCTGTTTTGTTCATCACTAGTGCCCCAGCGCCTAGTATAGGCACCCAGCGCATACCTGGCTGGTGAAAGAATGAGCACCTGCCTCATCCACGTGTATGTGTCACCCAGCAATGTACAAGTCTCATACCTGAGGGTCCGGAAGATTGTTAAAGGTCAGCCAGGTCACCAGACCACCTCCCTGCCCCCAGGGAGGCTGTGTACAAAACCACCCCACACAGAGCTCATCCTGGTTCCTTTTCTTTTCTCTTCATCCTTCTCTTTCTTTTGGGGACCTCTGGAGAAGCAACAGTACACTCAGTCACCAGACCTAAAGCCCAGAGGGTGTTTGTACCACCTCAGAGATGATTTCATGAGCCAGGAGCGTGTTCTCTTAGAATCTGCCAGTTCTTCAGAACATTCTATGGAAGACTTTTCTTCTCCCCCTGTACCGCAGAAATGGAACCTGGGGCCTTCACTTGTTTACTTTTTATTTCAAGGCATGGGCTCGCCAAGTCTTAAATTGCCTGGGCTGGAACTTGTGATCCTCTTGCCTCAGCTTCCCCATGTGTTTGGATTAAAACGTGTGACACACCCAGCCACAGAGGACTCTTGAAACAGAAGAAAAACTGGTGACTCCTGATAGCTCACCCTTGTGCTTGCTTCGGCAGCACATATACTGATGGTCACCCAACCTCCACCAAAGCCGGACCCATCGCTGTTCGGGAGCCTAGTACATTTTTCGGCAGAGAATAAAATCTAGTCCTCTTCCTGGAGTTATTGGGGGTCCTTTCTTCCTGAGCTCCAAAACCAGTTTCTTGGTGTCGACATAGTAAAAGTCACCTTCCTAAACCTCAGGGCTTTCAAGAAGCCAAAACCCTCAACTGCTGCACAGCTCACAAGACTTTGCAAAGAGATTATAATCCTCAGCCTCCCTCCCTCCCTCATAAATCAAACCTCCACTGGGGATTATGAATCTGCTGCTCCTAACCCCCCAGACAGGACTGCTGGTTGCAAAACGAAAATCATCCCTGAGAATCCATGAAGGACCCTGACTCAAGCTTTCCCCTAAAGCACAATCCAAGGGGATTTGAATCTGTGCTGTCTTCTGCCTCAGGGACCCCCTCTCTTCTACTCTCTCTCCTCTGGACATGACCTATGGGAGCCCCTACAGCCTCCAAGTCCCTACCCTCTCTTTCTCAGAGTTTTGGGCCACACTTTCTGTCCAACCGGTTCTGCCCTTTATTTTTGTTTCAGGGAGGATTATCCCCATGGTAATGTCCAGGTGACAACAAGTAGGAGGGGGAAGAAACCCACCTGTATCCAGTCCTTAATCTCTTCAAGCTCCTCAGAAAGTAGCAGCCTTGGAAAATGAGGAAGCTGGCCAGTGTTTCCTGTCGGGGGACAGGATAAACTAGAAAACAGCCTAGAAATCAGCTGAGCTGTGACAGGCAGCTCTCCACGAAACAAGCGCGGTCAGTAAAGTATCCTTGGCAGCTCCGCCCATCCCCTCTCCCTTGCCCAAGGTGATTTGCTTGGCATACGTTTTCATTTTCAGAAGAAGTGTAGAGGAAAGGAAAGAGAAAGCAAAATGTCTGTGATTCAAAAAAAGGAAAGTGCTTTTCAAATGTGACTCAGGTAACTCTCCATGACCCCAAGAGTGCCAGGGTACATGCGCCTCCTGTTTGTGCAGCGCTCTGTGCTGTGCCCACAACCTGGCCTTCCTATCAGCTCCTCCCCCTGGGGTGGTGTGGAGCAAACAGAACCAAGCCTAGTTCCTGAGTATGAGCTTAGCACTCAGTCCACAAACAGCCCCTGCTGCTTTGGAAGAACTGTGAGGCCTCTAAAGCTGGGAACATGTGCAGATAAAAAGAGGAAATGAGGAATTTACTAGAAATGTTCACCGCCAGGGCCAGGATGGACCTCCTCAGGTACCCACAGTAGATATCTGCACATAGCCACACTGCAGACTCGTGGACTCAATGAAAAACCAGTTTGCTAATATGAACCTGGAACTACGTATTATCATTTTTAAGAAGGTTTGTTAAGTGGTGTGTACTAGTGTGTGCTGAAAATAAAAAAAATGGTTACATAGTAAATGTAGATGGGTCAGCTCTCCTAACCCGGTCATGTCTTTGTTGCCAATGTCATGACATCAGCCATCATTCACCCTAGCTCAGCTCCCTGGCTTTGTATTTCATTGTTATTACAGTCGGTCTACACTAGATTCCTTCTCTTCTTGGCTTGGTTATCCACGGAGATGCACCATCCGAAGGTTTTCATGTCCTTGCTAAATCGGGAAGTTGAACAGGCCTAAGGTTTTTCATTGGAGGAGCATCATGGGTGAAAAAAAAATACTTCATGCAAATGTAAAAGATTGATTTAATTAACCAATGACTGGTAACAGTGAGACGAAAAAGGCTACTTCCATAGTTTGGTTTGCTTTGCAGGTTTATCAGGTTTGTAAGACAAAACACAGTGATGAGACACTGTTGGCGAGATCTCTTCCTTCTCTGACGAACTATCCATACACTCAGAGAGCCTAGTAGGCTGACGTCACTGGCAAAATTGTCAGCGCTCAAGGCTGACGCCTATAGACACTCAGCAGGCTATGCGGGCTGGCCCCGCCTTTCTGAAATCAATTAAGGGCAGCCAGCCCCCTCTGACCACATGATACACGTGTGTAAGCCAGATGAGCAGACAACGTGCTTAGACAGGGAATGTCTCATGCAGATCATGGGTTTGGAACAGGATTTTGTGGGGGGAATATCTTTGAGAAAAATGTTGGGATGGCTACAGACTGGCATCTATCTGACACAGAGCTGTCTCTTCCCCCATGAAAGAGCTAATGAGAGCTCTCGCCGCCCTGGAAGGATCCAGAGACAGGCGCTAATAACGAGGTTCCAGAATGGATGAGACACATCCTTTAAGACGCACACACAGGCACACAGGAAGGGTCAGAGCACTGTCTCCTTTGGTGGGGACTCCTTGCCCTGAGAAGCTTGGGTGTTACCCATGGGAACAAGCTTCTCTGAGGCCACATGTGGATGCAACTCCTCTCCCGGTGACAACCACGTCATGTCTCCCAGGTACCGGCTCCCCTGGGAATGTGTGAGTGGCTCCCCTGGGGCAAAGAGCACTCGGGGTGATTCATAAGCTGCACTCTCAGCCCTGTCACCCCTGGATTTGTGGTTTCCGTCCATTACTCAGCCACCTTCCTGAGCTCATCCGTAGGACTGCTCCTCAGACCTGCTCAATGGGGCTTCCCAGGGCCGGCCACCGGGCAAGACCTGTGTGTGCTCAGATAGCCGTTCCTCCATCCTGGCCTCTCCTCTCCTCCATCAGACCAAGCTGACACAATCTGTCATATGAGAGGTTAGGACGGTTAGCAGGGCTGAGGTGACAAAGGACAGGGAGATAAAGACAAGGAAAAAAATGTTCCCCCTGTTGAAAAGCATGAATCACTGCATGGGTGGCCTCCTTTAAATCAGCAATGACACCCTCTGCTTACTCTCCTCCACCACAGCCCCCAGGCCTTGCTTGTTCTGGGAGCTGGGACTCCAAAATCAAGAGTCATGGCTGCCCGGTGTCTATTCTGGAATGAAGTAGAAGGAACAGGGTCACAGACAAATGCATGCAACAGTGAAATCGATTTTAGTATAATGTGCTGCTGAAGTGAGCACACAACAGTGAAATCAAACTTAAGTTTTCAGAGCACTGCTCTGCTTCTGCAAGTCGCCCCTTACAGGCAGGAAGAGGGCAGGGATGAGGGATTGTACTGTCTACCTGTCCCCAACACTGACCCGTCCAGCAACCTAGAGGAGTCCCTGCCCCAGGGAATTTCAGCTCTCCTGCCCTCTGTAATTACCTATAGCTGCTGCGCTGAAACTCAGAGGCACTTTCTAAAAAACAGCACAAGCATCACAGTAAGATTTCCCAAAAATCAGGCCTTGTCGCCTCTTTACTTCTTTTATTGCAAAGAACCAAACATACATACTTGGTTTCTCTTCTTTCCTGTTAGAAGCTGGCAGGCTCTATTCCTATCAACATTAAGTGCAAAAACTTTTGTTCTTGTGCCTGTTCCTACCCTGTTTAATAATTACTTAGCGAGAACAGGGACTGGCAGCCTTTCCTGTGACGTGCCAAAGAGGTGACGTTTTCAATTCTGTGGACCAGAGGGGCTCTAACAGACCTTCTCCACTTCACTGTCGCATCCAGAATCCAGGCAATATGCAAACTCATAGACCTGGCTGAGTTCCAATGAAACTTTATTGATGGGTCCTGAATTTTACATTTCATATTATTTCCCCATGTCATAAAATATTATGGTAATTAAAAAAAAAAACCCTTCTAATGTGAAAATGATTCTTAGCTCACAAGCTATACAAAAACACCCAGCGGGCCGGTTTTGGCCCACAAGCTGTAATTTGCCAATTCCTGGTTTAGAATCAAATATTTAAAAGGAAACCCTCTCAGTGAGTTTTCGTTGAAAAAGAAATATAATAATCACGATAACAGCTAACATTTATTGAGCATTTGCTCCATGAAAGGATTCGACATGGAAAACTTCTTTCATTCTCATATTAACACACGAGGAGAGTACATGCTCTTCTGTCTTGTGGACACCAGGACTCACAAGAAGACAGTGTGCCAAGCGTCCACAGAAATGTGGACTGATTTGGAGAAGCATCCCTTTTGGACTGTCACTGAGGAGGACTACCCCTCCCTTCCTTCACCAATTCCTGTGCAAACACTTTATCCAAGGGAAGCTCAGCTCACACGGGCCCCAAGAATTCTTTAGAAGTGGGGCAGGGAAGAGGGTGGGTGCACAGAACTATGGTTAAGGGGCAAAGTGCAGGAATGAAACCTAAGCCTCTGCTCAACCATTTCGGCTCCAGCAGGTGAATGAGGCACCGCTCTCCCTGCATCCTCAGGAGCAGTTCTGACCACACGCTCCCTTACACCAGACATCTCAGTCTCTGCCGCTGTGCTCCTCCCAAAATTCCACCTCCATCCTTCTCCCAGCCTGGGCTCCCCACTGCCAGCCTCCACTGTCCAGACTGGATATGCAACACTCTCCAAGCTGGGCCTCCCCTGCCGCTACCCAGACAGAATTCCACTCAAAACTGGGAAGAGGCCTGGGTAGCTGCTTTCAGTTTTAGGCCCGCTGCCCAATTTCTTTTCCATCCCAGGCACCAAGGCACATCTGGGTAGAAGAGCACACTGCTGGCTGCCTCTGGGCCACCACACCCGGTGGAAAGCCACAGATCCTGGACAGAAACTGACCAACGTGAGGAACAGCTGTCTGCTGCAGCGGCCCTCGCCCTCCAGACACAACTCGGGTTTCCTAATCCTGCGGACCTCAAGAAGAGAAGGCCCCGGCCACCATGGTGCTAGAAGAGGCTGACCGAGCAGGAGGCAAGCTTCTCGTTACATAAAACACTTGGCTCCCTCCTCTCTCCTGCATCCTGCTAGCAACTGTGTATCTGGTCTGGGAATTCTGGGAACATCTGCAATGGTCTTTTGCCCAGCCACACAAGTGCAGGCAGAAGGGCTCAATCGTGCTGCTACCTGCAGGGCCCGGTCACTAACCCTGAACTGTGTGTGCCACATTCTCTCTCCTCAGCAGCTACACACGGAGGCCTGGCTAGCAACCACACCTGCAGGCTCCATCTCGCTGCCTCCTCCTGCTCAGACCAAAGGCAGGGAGGCCAAGTCATCCTTCAGATGGTAGGAAACGCTGGGCCAAAAGGGTTTGTTTGAACACTCCAAGTCCTCTAACTAAACAGACAGCACATTTCCAAAACGGCACCCTCCCCCTGCCTCTCCGCTGTGTATGATGAGGCCGAGGGAGGTCAGGGGAAAAGGTAAGGCACAAATCAGGTCACGACTCCTACACAAGGCGCTTGCTTGGTTTCTTCTGTTTCAAGAGGTGCTGATGAACTCTGTCTACTCAGAGACTCTTCAAGACATGAGCATCTACACCAGGAGCAACCTTTGTCTCCAGAGTCAGCAACCTCTCCCTCCTCTCTGAACCTCAATCTGTAAAATGGGTCCAAGTGAGTACCTACAATTGCCATCTAGGGACTAAACAAGCAGTGCATGTAGTGTATGTGTAAAAGTGAAAGGCACACAGTCCACCCCCAGCCAGGGGCTGTGAGTACCTGTGATTATCACCGATACTCATCCCCAGTGCATCTCTGTTCCTCCTCTCCCAACCTGCGCACTCTCGGTTTCCTCCTCCCATCCCACTCTTCCTGGTCCTCTGTGACTCACCCTCGGCCTCCTCCCACTTCATCGCTGTCTTCTTCTTGGGAATCCATCTCTCCCTATTCTCCCAGCTCTCTGGCTCCAGATCCACCCCAAGGCTAAGCTGCTGGGTGTGGATGTTCACAGCCATGTCCCTTGAACAGACCTTCTGATCACCCAGGCCTAGCTCCTTCCTTTGTTCTTGCCTCGCTAGGACTTCTAGTGACACTGTTTCATAATTTCCTGGTACATAATGTGTGCATTTATCCCCCAGGATCTGGTATTACCTGATGCACAGCAGGGACCCAGAAAACGCAGTTTAAATAAAGCACTACCTTGGCCTCTGTACCCAGCCCTGAGCCCCCAACCCTGGCAGCCAAATTGGCATCTTCCCACGTTCAACACTCACTGACCGCAGATGTCCACCGTACCATCTTTGCGTCCTACATCTCAGCTTGTTCACCGCCCTAGACCTTAGGCCAGCAGAGACACTCCAGAGACGCACGCTAAATCATTTCGGAAACACGGACCACTCACCCGACTTGGGCTTACATTTTGACATCACCTTAGACTCCCCTTTCTTTTCCCATGAACATTCAGTTCCTGCCTTGTCAATTTTGTCTCCCCAATATCACCTGCTTTCTTCATCCCCTTTTCTCTGTCACTGCTGTAGTGCTGGCATGGACCCTAGGTGTCAGCCCTGCCATCCACTGTGTGACGCCTTTCACCCCTGTCCTCTCTCCCTTCATACCCTCCTCCCAGGGGGGCTGAGGCAAGACCATCTCTAGCTTAAAACCTTTCCATGTTTCCCAAGATCTGTCTGCTGAGACCCTCCTCTTGTTGGCCCTGCCCCCCATTTGAGCCCCACATCTTCCACTCCAGGTCCCATGTCCCACCTGGCCACCAGCCAGTCATGGGAAGGCCTTCTTAGACCTGCATCCAGTCCAGGGTACAAAGCTTGCATCCACCTGAAATACCTCTCTTGTCTTCTCCACTCCAGCTCTGCCCTGAAAGCCTAATATTCTTCAAAGCCTCCTCAAAACTCCCATTCCTTCTGACAATTTTCTGGGTCTTCCCAACACTCTTGCCACATTCTTCCAAAGAACATTCTCAGACTACTCACCCAGTGCTTGGACACTCCATGGTACACCTGCCTGCCACCCCCTCAAAGACAGGGACGAGGGTTTACAACTCTGGGCCTACAAGAAAACACTGCATGGAGCAGATGCTCGCACATCACAAACATGTGCCTACCCCTGAGTGTGCAGAAACATACTTTTCTTGCTGTTGTGCCCTAAGCAATTATCAGTGACCACCTGCTGAGCAGTGGGCTGGCACTTAGCTCACACTGAGAAGAACCTTAGAGACAAGAGAGGCCTTCGGGAGCATCTAGCCGAAGGGAGCACTGTGTGTCCTTGGAGGCTTCCCCCAGGGGTCCTGGGGAAGTGACACACAGCGCACGTCCCTCCAGATGCTCCAGTCCCCTCAGAGGCTGCATCCAACTGTCCTGCAAGTTTGGTTTTCATGTATGATTTTGTTTACATAAAGGGCTATAATTTTTTTAATCACTAATTCACCAACTCATTCACCTTAAACAATAGGCCAGTGAGGTCTACAGAGAGGAAGTGGTTTGCCCAACGTTACAATGCTACTGGAGGTGGGTGTGCACATCTACCTCCAACTCACCCCAACACACCGGCACCTGCCAAATAAGCCCATACTGCAGCCACAGCGTCCATCCCACCCCTCATTTCCTTCAGTGACAGGGTTATTCATAGCTGTCTCTAAGGCAGGAAGTTGAGTCTCAAACCCAGTGGTCTTCCAGGACCAGGTGGGAAAGAGAAATGGATGAAGCTGACTGCTAATGAGAACAAATTAGGAGATGAGAAAAAGTGAGATAAACCCAAGGGGGGGGGGTACTTCGCAGCTCCCAAAGTCTGTAGCTAAAGAAGACACTGGCTCAGTGTTTTCAAGCAAAGCCAGATCTCCAAATTTTCATAAAAAATATCCACAGTTTAAATTCTGGCAGCTAACTCAAAACGATTAGTAAAAAATGAACACACCCATACCCAGGCCTCTAGGGCTACTGGCTTGTGCATTCTGCCCCCCAGGAATGCCTTTCTGGGTGAAAGATCAGTTAATAAGACAAAGAGAAGCAAACTCTGACATGCTGAGGTTAGGCTGAACTTTGGATCTGAAAGAAGCTTTCCACATAAAATGTAACTTCTGAAAGTGAGGCAATTTCAAACAACCTACAGAAATTCTGCTCTTGCATCCACAATGCCCATGCAGCCTCAGCGGGGGATAGAGGGCATCCCGGGGAACAGACAGTAGAAACAAACCAGTCGTTTTTCTAATAAAATTCTCAAAGTGCTTTCCTTAAGTAACTGCGGTTCTGATTTAAGAGTAATAATGACGACAATAAATTAAAGAGAGGAGCCCCAGCGGTTTCCAGCTCGAAGCTGTTGTCTGACGGAACATCCTAAAATTCAGACAGACATAAGTAGGAGAAATGACCCTAGTTATCAGGGCCAGCCCACCTCCCACTTCCCTTCCCATCCCGTCCATAAAACAAGATGATTTACAGAGGCAGAGGGAGGGACCTCTCGCTTCCCCTCCGCAAAATTTATTTCTCTTTAATGGGCTGCTGCACCTCTCCCTTCCTTTTAATCTCTCCCTCCCTTGTTTGCTCAGCCTCTATGGCCTCTGCGTTTTCCTCCTCCGAGGGACAGTCAGCCTGTCAAGGTGGCAGAAGGCTACCGGCTGAACAAAATGGTTTAAGAACAAAAGAAACAGGTAAAGTTGGCAGAATTTGAGAAAGTTGCCTTCCGATGCTAGAAAGGCAGATGTGGGAGTGCCCAGACCCCCACCTGGCTCTTACTGGGGGAAAGAAACTTCTTAGAGTGAATCTGGCTCCCCTTTGGTGAGGAACCAGCCTGTAGCCACACAGTGGTGGCCAGGGGAA
>PVJO010028954.1:0-17435 GCA_004026905.1 Hystrix cristata
ATAAAGTTTCACATCTTCCTTTCCTATTTGAATCCCAATTTTTTTCCTGCTTGCTTAGCTCAAATTTCGAGTACTCTACTAAATAGGAGTGGCGAAAGTGGACACGCATGAGCCTGACTTTAAAGCAAATGTTTTTAGTTATTCCCCGTGTAGTATGTTGTTGGCAGTGGGTTTATCGTAAATTGTTTTATCAGTTTAAGACAAGGATTTTTTTAATACCAGTTTTCACTAAGGTTTTTATAACTAATGAGTATTAGACTTTGTCAAAGGGTGTTTTCTGCATCTATGGAGATGATTGTGCAATTTTTATCCTTATATTTGTTTATTGCATTTGTTGACTTAGGTGTGCTAAACCATCCTTGCACCCCTGGGATGAAAACAACCCCTTAAAGCTTTGTTGTATTCTGCTCCAAGTATCTTGTTGAGGATTTTTGCATCTATGTGTTTTAAGGAAATTAGTTGCAGTTATTTTTTTATCATTGTTGTTAAGTCCTACTCTCGTGTTGGTATCAGGGCAAAACTAGCTTTAAGGAGTGAGTCTGGAAGTCTTCCTCTTCTGTTGATTTCATGGAACAGTTTCAGGAGTTTTGGCATTAATTCTTCCATGAAGTTCTGGTAAAATTTGGCAGGGAATCCACTGGATCCCGGAATTTTCTTGGTTAGTAGGGTTTTTATTACTGCCTCAATTTCATTGTCTGTTATCGCGGTGTTCAGGGATTTTATATCACCTTGGTTCCATTTTGGTAATTCATATATGGGTAGAAACTTAGCTATTTCTTCTAGATTCCCCAATTTACTGAATATAGGTTTCTGTCGTACTTATCATCCTTTGAATTTCAGCACTATTCATTATGATTTTGACTTTTTCATTCATTTTTATTAGTACATGTTTGCAGTATATAATGTTTTCATTCCTTGTGTGGGGTTGATAAATGTACAAAATACATATTAGTTCTTTTTTTCATCTCTTCTCCTTCCCTTCCATCTTTTTATTCCCTTTCATTTGAGAAAGATCTATCTCCCTATTTTCACTTATCTATTTTTTATTTTGTTCTTTATTTATAATTTGTGTTTCTCATACACAGTATGAAAAGAACATGAAAATTTAAAGCTTGTGTGTCTCATTTATTTCACTTAATATTATAGTCTCAAGGTGCATCCATTTTTCTACATATGACTCAAGGTTATCTTCCTGGAGGAGTGAAACACATCATATTACTGTCATACATGCATACCCATGTTTATAGCAGCACAATTCATAATAGCTAAATCTTGGAAGCAGCCTACATGTCTATCAACAAACGAAAGGATAAAGAAAGTGTGGTACTTGCACATTATAGAGTAGTACTCTGTCACAAAGTTTTATTCAGTTCTAATTGCACTGATATGAGTCTCTTTCTTCCCCTCTTAAGTTTGTCTAAAGGTTTATTTTCTTCTTTATCATTTCAAAAAAGCAGTTCTATGACTTCTTGATCTTTCTATTGTTTTTAGTTTTTATTTATTGAACTCTGATCTTTTAACTTGCCTTCTATATGCTAGTTTTGGATTTGAATTGTCTATGTTTTTCCAGGACCTTGAGGTGCATTTTGAGGTTGGTTATTTGATTTTTTTTTTTTTTTTTGTGGTGCCAGGGATCAAACTCAGGCCCTTGTGCTTACAAGGCAAACGCTCTAATCACTGAGCTAAATCCCCAGCCCAGAGGTTGGTTATTTGAGAACACTCCGTTTTTATAATGTGGGCTTTCACAGCTATAAACGTCCCTCTCAGGATTGCTTCCACTACGTCACTTCATGCCGCAGGCTCTGGTATGCTGTGTGGCCACTGTCACCGGACTCTAGTAACTGGCCAACTTCTTCCTTGACTTCTCCTGAAACCAAGTGATTATTCAAGAGTGTATTATTCAGCCCGAATGCTTCTGCCCATTTCTGTGATTTCTTTTGTTACTGATTTCTAGTTTCACTGTGCTGTGATCTGATGATATGGATGAGATTATTTCAGTTCCTTTGTATTTATATAATGATGTTTCCTGCCTAATATGTGGTCTATTTTGAAGAAAGTTCTGTGGGTTGCTGAAAAAAAAATTTGAATTCTGGTACTGTTGAGTGGAACACTGTGTAGATATCTGATAAGTCCATTTCTTTGAATTCCATGAACCAACTCTGATCTTCAGTGATTTATTGTCTGGCTTACCTATTTGTGAAAGTGGGATATTGAACTTGTCTGCTATGATTGTGTTGATATTCACAGTCCAGAGGTATTTGTTTTATGAAACTGGGGGCACTGCCATTTGGTGCTTATACATTTACAATAGTTACCTCTTTCTGCTGAATTGTTCCTTCTACAAGGATGTAGTAACCTTCTTTGTCTATTCTCATTTGTTTTTGCTTGAAATTCCCTTTGTCTGAAAACATGGACGGCTACTCCTGCTTACATTCAGATTCTATAGGATGGAGTATGGTTTTTCATCCTTTGAATTTCGGTTTTCGTGTTTACTTATGGATAAAGTATGCCCAGCATACAACCCATTTCTGGTTTTGGATCCAATCTGCCAATCTATGTCTTTTGATTGGAGAGTTAAAACGATTTACATTGTCAGTTGTTACTGAAAGATATACACTGAATTCTGACACTGCATTGTTTTCTGTTGCCTATTCCTTTATTCTCCCTGTTTAACTCAATATATATGAGTGTGTGTGTGTGTGTGTGTGTGTGTGTACACACATATATATATCTCACCTTTGGTATCTTCAGTAGTGTTGGCCTTGTTGCCTCTGTTTAGGATTTTTTTTTTTTTGGAGTATTTTCTGCAATGTGTATTTTGTGGTCATGAGTTTCTTACGGTGCTCTTATCATGGAAAATCTTTACCTCTCAATCAACTTTGGAAGATATCGTTGCAGAAAATATTCATCTTGGTTGAAAGTGTTTTCTTTTGGGGCTTGAAAAACCTTCATTTCAAGTTTTCCTGCCCTGTAAGCTTTGTCTTAAAAAAATCTGCTGTTATTCTGCTAGGTTTGCCTTTACAAGTTGTTTGATGTTTTTTCCTAACAGCTTTTAGAATTGTGTCTTTATGCTGGACTTCTGGGATTTTAACGATGATGTTTTTTGGAGAAGTTCTCTTTTGCTCATGGCTTTTTGGTGTTCTACATGCCTCACTTACATGGAAGTTGAATTCTTTCCCTAGACTTGGAAATTTTTCTCTCATTATTTCAGGAAACAAATTTTTATATATTTTGTGCTGTCTTCTGATCTAATCTTTATATCTATAATACTTAGGTTATTTTTCTGAATCATGTAGCAGCTGTGGAACCTAGTTTCCATCTTTTCTTGCCCTTTTAAAGGTATCATGGAGTAGATAGTTTGCTGTATCAACCTTATCTTCCAGTTCTGATACTGTCTCCTCATTCTGGTTGTTTCTAATGCCCATACTTTCGATAGAATTTTTTGTATCCTATGTTTCTGTTAGATATACTTCATGATATTTAATTCTTTATTAAAGTGGTTCTTCACGTCTTGTATCATCTTGCTTAGTTCACCCATCTTTCTGTTTGTGCATTCTTTAAGCTCACTAATCATTTTATCATTTAAGCCTACTGATTTATCCTGTAAGTCCCTTAGCTGTTCACTTACATCATCCTAGAGCATGTAGAACATCTTGATGATCTGTTACTTGTTTCTTCTTCTATATTTTCTACCATTTTAATCACTTATTTGTTTTTCATTTACTTCACATTGATGCTCATGAGAACTGCTTTTGGAAAGTTAAAAAAAAATTGGAGGCATGTTGTTGACTTGTTGCTTATGTTTCTATTGTCTTTTTTTTGCGCTGAGGTTTGCAGATAAGTTACAGCAGAAAAGATCTGTCACTAGTATGGAGATATGTGTAGTTTGTGCATGTTTTCTTATGATGTGATCTTCACTTGGTTTATGTTATGCTATTTAAATAGCTCTGTACCCAGCATAGTTTAATAGGATCAATCCTAGCTGCACCCTTGCAAGGAAAGAAAATTACCTGCTATACCAGTAACTAGGAAGCCAATGATACATCAATTATATTATTAAAAATGTGTATGAACAATTTCACCCTTTCCTCAATGATCCATATAGAGTGTGATATATTACTACTGGTGGGTAGGCAGGGATATAGAGAACGAGGGAAAGAAGAGTAAAAGGAAGTGACAGCTCACTAAGAAGAAAAGGAGAAAAAAGAGGTAACAGCAATGAAAGAAAGAAAAAAAGCCAAAGTTTGTTGATAATATTTTAATAACTGAATTGGAGAGGGATGGTGAAGAAGAGATTTGAGGGAATATTTGTGGGAATTGGAGACAGAGAAAGGGAAATAAGTTGTAGACTGGAGGAAGGAAACTATGAGAAGGTATGAGCCTGTTAATACGCTGACAGCAAGCTTGTGCTTGATTACTCTATGCACAGAATTTGGAAGGGTTACCCTGACGTGCCCATGAAAGATACTATTCAGATTAAAGCACTGGTTAATTCATATTCTCCTTTTCACATATGCAGGCTCTATGGTTTACTGATTAGATGTGAGTAAAAACTTTTAGATTGACACAGTAGAATTCCAGGCTCTAAATAAGACAGACAAAACTCAGAGAAAAAAAGTCTGTCAATTTAATAATCACCACAGAGACCGGATATGTACAAACATGATCATTCACTCAAATTATCATATTATCACATGATGAGCCCCAAACTGCAATTATTATGATCACCATATTTCAAAATGATGAGTAGTTATTAAAATATCTATCTCCTAAAAGTTCAGATTTTTACTAGATTTGTATCATCAAGGAAACCTTCATTAGTATTTTGGTAACTCTGTAGAATATTTAACATTGAATAAAATATATTCAAGTATTTTTAAAGATTATTTCATTTCAGATATTAGCAATAGAATTGGCTACCTTAGATTTTCATCCTGTAAGGTGTCATGTGGAATTTACTGCTTTAAGATGTCATTCAGTAATTAAGAACAATAAGTAGCCTCATGTAAGCTGAAATGCATGCTATTGTTTTCTTTTTTCACTTCCCTATTGATGAATACATATACTGAGATGATCCAAATTATGTGACTGCACTGCACAAATTTAAGTTACAATTTTTACTAAGATTCAAGAATAATGGAAAAACAGTTTTACTTGCATAAAACAAACGAGAATTCTTTTAAGCAATTATAAATGTCAATTGCTTGTTTCAGCAACTTTGATTGCTTTTATGCCATAGAATCTACAGGCTTATTTCAATATTTTACTAAAACCTGCTATGAAATCTTGTTGTCTATAAACATTAGTTCAGTATTGTTTAACCAGACTCTTTTTTGTCTCTGAATCCAGAGTAAGCCTTTAAAAATTGCCCAGAGGTTTTATGGAAACTTAACAAATGACTTCGAGTCCCTTGCTTTCAATTTTCTTATCTGTATAATGTGCCTATTGCGTGGGACTGATGTGAGGAGTACATACAGTATATTTAAAGTGAGGGAAGGGATCGGTGGTGTGTTCATATGTGAAACTAAAAATAAGGCACATTCCTGTATAAATTATAATACACCAGTGTCCTATGCGATACAGTGGTTAAAGTGAATTGTAGTTCTATTAAAAGAATAAAGCTGTATTTAATAAAAAAATTAAAAAAATAAAAGGGAATGAATATAACAGACACACAATAAGCATTAGCATTGTGTTACTTAATTAAAAACTGACATGAATTTGATGTAAACTCAACTGTAACCCTAAGATTAAGACACTGGATTCTGTCTTAGGAAAAGCATTCTAATCTGCACAGTCTAGTGAAAAGAAGAGACTGCACTGGCATAGATGTACCACTTACTCACTGCAAACAGCAGGAATAATGGACAAAACATTAAAAGTATTTACATGGAAAAGGAAAAAAAAGTATTTACATGTATAGAAGGCATTGAAAAAAGAAATGCAATCTTTAAGTGCCATGAAAATAGAAGGAAATAAAAGCTAGAGTTAATATAGGGACTTTGCGTAGTAGTCCTTGTATAAAAGGGAAGAAATAAGGGTGAGATTATGGTGCCTATAGAAGAGACTCAAACTTAAACTAGTTGGAGAAGAAAATAGAACCCATATTGTAAAGCAAAGAGCAGGAAAGGACCATTTTCTTCTTAAAAAGGAGACACAAATAATTACTCGAATAAAAACATAATTTAAAATTTTTTCAAAGAAATATTTTTTTCATCTTCACAGGATTATAAGAATTAAAGTACAACTCACAAGAAGACCAAGAAATCATCTTTCCTGTGAAGCAGTGACCTTACCTGAAGACTCAACATAAAAACTATTCTAGAAAACTTAAAAATTAATATGGCATGGATGTAGGCAAAGGTATACTTGTTTGTGTAAATAATGTTACAACTTTAAAACAGCATTCTTTCAGAAAACAATTTTGTTCTGAAAATGAGGTTACAATTTAAGAATTTAGAAACAGGAAGGAAAATGGGCCGTTATCAAAATACATCTGTCTTCAATATTTAAGAAAAAATAGCTCGATCCTAAGTGGGTAAGCATTTTAAAAGGCAGTTTAAAGTGTTGAAAGAATACAATATGACTTTATAGAATACATGCTAGCTTACCCAGCAAAAAAATACAAACTGGAACCAAACACAGATTCTAGAAATTATGCATGCAAATACAGACATACATGTTTATTATCATTGCAGCTTTGAAAGAATATAGAATAAACAGTAAAACAGATTGAATAAATTTTGTGGGAGTACCTCTTAGTCTAAGACTGTGAAACAAACAAAATGAAATTTAGAAAAGGAAAATCAAATGTTGTGTGTGTGTGTGTGTGTGTGTGTGTGTGTGTGTGTGTGTGTGCATGTGTGCGTGTGTCTTGTGTCCCTTTTTGGGAGACAGGGTCTCAGTAGGTAGACCGTGAACTCACTATGGCTTTGAACTCACTACATAGCTTGAACACCTAAGTGATCCTTCTGCCTCAGCCTCCCAAATGCTGGAATTATAGGCATGATTCACCATATCTATCAAAATGAAGGAATTTGGTGAATCTTACATTTATCAAAAAAATCTAAAACAACAGTATACAGATGTATTTTGACAATGTAGATAGAATGTATTTTATAAAAGAATGCTAATGTCAGTAATATAAAATAAATAGGTATTGTAAAGGATGACGATAACCTATTTTCTAGAAAATAAGAACAGTGGTTCAAGAACATATATATGCAACTAACTGTATAGTCTTGAACTAGTGAAATAAATGAACCGAAATGTGGAAATGAATCAATCAATAATTTAAATTGGAGACCTTATACTTATCTGAAAACTTTACACTCACATAATAGATAAAAATGAAAAAAGTGCAAGTCTAAAAATAGAAATTAGTAAAGACATAGAAAGTAAACACTGTAAGATATTAGCGATATATAAACATACACGTCTTGTATAGAGATTACACATATGTTATGTGTTAGATTTAAAATGTTCCCCAAAATCTTGTGTGTTCAGAGGTGGGACTTTCTGAAGGTGATTTGATCATGGAGATGCTAGAGTCATCAGGGGATTAATCCACTGAGTAATTCACAGCTGTTAGGAGGTAGAGCATGGCTGGAGGTAGGTCACGGGGAGCATTACCCAGAAGGGTATAATCTTGTCTCCAGCTACTTCCTTCTCTCTCTGAGTCTCAGCTGCCATACATGAACAGTATAGTTCCACAAAGCCATTTCTGCCTTGGAGCCCACCAACCACAGTCCGAACCCACTGAAACAGAGAGCCAAAAATCAATCTCTCCTCTTTCAAAATGTGAGTGTTGGGTATTTTGTCCTAGTGACAGGAAAGTTAACACATTATATATGCAGCACCTTTTTATTAGAAATATACAAACAACTACGTATCTTTCCTTGAGCTCATAAATATTACATATGTTACAGATCGTGTGAGTACATGCTAGTGATATACACATATCTTTCAAAGAGATTACATATATATGTTAGAGAAAACATGTAAATAGTAGAAAAGAAAGGCCACATTTGACAGCACACGAAAGATTCTCAAAAGTCAGTCATATGTAAAGACCATCAAAGGAGCCCAAAAGCTTTAATAAATCAGCATACAGAATAAAACTAAAATAGAAAGAATCTAAACAATGTCTGGAAATTAAACATCATATATTTACCTGTCTTATACTATGATAATTATGGAAATAAAAATATCTTAAATTAAGTAACAATAAAATGGCCTCACACTAAATTTACATGAGTCCAATATAAAAAGTATAGAGAAGAAATGTTATGCTTTTCATGTGAAATTCAACCAAAAAACTAAGCTAATAGGTTTGGCCTGTACTGCCTTCTTACATGGCAGATTCCAATATTAGAAATCCAGAAAGGAGTATCTTCATTTTAAAGACCCACATAAAGAAGAATCAAAGGCTTTTTGTTTGTTTTTGCTTCTATCGTATTCTCTGTTGTTTTATTTTGTTTTCCCTTACTATTGGTTTATTCCTCTTTATATATTTCTAGAATTATTTAATTGAATGATGTTTGGCTATATATCTTTTCTTCATTCTCATTTTTATTTCATTCCTTTCTCTTTCTTCTCTTCTATTTCTTCTTCTATCTCTTTTACCTCTTCCCATACTCATATATATGTAATTTTACTTTCATTTAATGTTGAATTTTTAGAGCTATTTTACATTTAACATTCTCCCACTCTTACTTTGGTTAGTAAAACAGCAGAGATCATTTTAATAAGATTTTATTATATGTTGATGTATAGTTTTTTAGTTTTCAATATTATTGGTAGTTACTCTTTCCTCTCAGAAAAGTACCAGGGATGGGGCCTAGCAATTTGAACATAGTAAGTGGGTATGCTGACACTAAGATACATTCCCAGGCCAGGGAATATTATAAAGGGAAAGCAGCGCACACACACATGTGCACACACACACACACAATAGTGGAAGAGGTAACCATCCAAAAATATGTCCAAATCTCAAAAGAGAAATATAAGAAATATGAGAAAACAGAACATGTGTCCAAAAGTTTACACTTCTCTAATATCTGAATCCATAGACCCTCAAGTAGATAAAATGCTGAACAAAAAGTTGATTGATTAAAATGGTCAGTGACTTCAGAGAAGATACAAATAAACAGCTGGACGAATTAAGGAAGACTATGCATGATATGAAAGACCCTGTTAATGATGTGATTTACATTCTGAGAAATATACAAATGAAATTTTAGAACTAAAAAGTTCACTAAGTCAAATGTAAAACTGACTGAAAAGTCTAACAGACTTGAATGAAGCAGATGACACTATCAGGGCTTGAAGACAAAAAGAATAAACTAGAATAATCAGACAATAATACAGAAGAATAAAAATGAAATTCTTTAAACAGAACATATACTATCTCTGGAACAACTTTAAGACAACAAATTTTAGCCTCAAAAGTTTTGAGGAAAAAGTAGAGATACAGGCTAATGGCACGGAAAATACATCCAATACAATAACACACAGAACCACAACATGGGGATGAGATGCACGGACAGGTATTGGAGACATTTAGAATCCCAGAGAGGCATAACTAGAAAAGAACCTCTCCACGACATATAAAATGCCAAACATTTAGAACAAAGAAAGAAAACTAAAAGCTGCAAGAGAGAATTGCTAAGTCACTTATAAAGGCAAATCCATCAAAATAACAGCAGATGTCTCAGCAGAAACTTCAAATGCCAGGAGAGCATGGGACGATGTATTTCAAGCCTGAAAAGAAAACAACAACCAACCTACATCACTACATCCTGCAAGAACTCTATCAGATTTGAAAGAGAAATAAAAACATTCCAAAACACACATAACAATTCATAACCACATGACCAACTTTGTGCTTAAAGGAATTCTACACACAGAACAGAAAGAAATATGCAATAAAAAGAGCACAAGAAAGAATAAATCTCATAAGAATAGATAAGCAAATAACAACTAGGAATGACTCAAACAAATAGAAACAAATCAAACACTAGAAAGAGGCATTACATGCTTTTCTATAATAACTCTGAATGTAAATAATTTTAATTCTCCAATCAAAATACACAGGCCAGTGGACTGGGTTAAAACAAAACAAAACAAGATCTAACCATTTATTATCTGCAAGAAATACACCTAACTCACAGAGACATAAACAGATTGAAAGTATAATCATGGAAAATGATTTTCTATGCAAATGAAATGCAAAAGCAAACAAGAGTAACTATACTCATATATGACAAAGTAGCCTTCCAAGCAAAATTAGTAAAGACAAAGAAGGTTACTACACACTGGTAAAGGGAAAAATTCATCAGAAAGATAATTATTGCAAATACATATGCATTAAAACAACAATATAACCAATTTCATAAAGCAAGCACTAATCAACATATAGAGACAGATCGACTGCAATGCAATTGTAGTGGGTGACTTCAATATCCCACTGTCACAGACAAGTTCTTAGTAAAAAAATAAATAAATAAATACAGAAATAAAAGAGTTGAACTGCATTATAAGTCAAATAGACTTAGCAGGCATCTATGGAATATGCCATCCAACAACAGCAGTATATGTATCCTTTCAGGATACATGTATCCTTTCAGGGTTTTTGAAACTTTCACCAAAAACAATCATTATACTTAGGCCATAAAGCAAATCTTAACACACAGAGAAAATTAAAATAATTCTTTGTATGCTATCGGATCACAATGGAATGAAATCAGAAATTCACAACAAGAGAAATCACGAACACATATAGAAATACATTATAACAGAACAACAAATTTCTGAATAATCACTGGGTAAACTGAATAAATCAGAGAGGAATTGAAAGATTCATAGAATCAAATGAAAATAAAAACACAACATACCAGAGTCTGTGGAATACAGTGAAGGCAGATCTGAGAGGGAAATTTATGGTTATGAATGCCTACATTAGAAAAATCAAAGAGATCTCAAATATAACCTAATGGTGTACCTCAAGGTCTTAGAAAAACAAGAAAATATCAAAACCCAAACCAGCATGAGAAAAAAAAAAAAAGATCTAGAGATGAAAAGAACAATGCAAAAGATCAGTGACAGACTTGGTTGATTGATTAATTTCTGTTACTCAAGATTGAACCAGTGCCTTTATACACAACTAAGTTTTTAGTCATTTTTAAACTTTTTTTTTTGGAAACAAGATCTTGCTGAGTTGCTAAATTACCCACAATTGGCTCAAACATGCAATCTTCCTGACTCAGCCTCCTGATATGCTGGAATAACAACTTTGCACCACCATATCCAGTGTAAAGAGTTGATTATTTCAAAAGTAAACAAGAATGGCAATCTTTCATCCAAACTAACCAAAGATAAGAGAAGATGACCCATGTTAACAAAATTAGAGGAATAAAAGACAATGTTAAAAACAGGGGCCACTGAAACCCAGAGGATCGTGAGGGCCTATTTTTAAAATGTATATTCTAATACATTAGAGAGTTTAAAAAAAACAGTTAAGTTCCTAGACACATCCTTGACCTACCAAAATTATTCAAGAAGACATAAAAAACTGAACAGATCAATAACAAGGAAAATGATTGAAACAATAATAAAAATTGTTCCATTGTTTAAAAAAAAAAGCCCAGGACCTAATGGGTTTACTGCTTAATTTTACCAGGCCTTTAAAGAAGAAGTAACACTAATCTTCCTCAAACTATTCCATGAAGTAGAAAGGGAATGGATGCTTCCACACTAATTCTATGTAAGCGATGTCACCCTCCTACCAAAACAAGATAAGGCCACAGCAAGAAAAGAAAACTACAAATCAATATTCTTGATGAACATAGATACAAAAGTCCTGACTAAGATTCTTGGAAACAAATTTTAATGACACACTACAAAGATCATACACCATGATCAAGTTGGTTCCACCCCATAGATGAAAAGATGGTTCAACATATGCAAATCATTGAATATAAAACACTGCTTAAACAATCAATAATAAAATCATATATGCTCTTAATAGGTGCAGAGAAATCCTTCAACAAAATTCACCACCCCTTCATGACAAAATCCTTAAAGTAACTAGATACAAAAGGATCTTACTTGAACACAACAAAGACTATGTATATGACAAACCCAAAGTCAACATCATAATGAATGTTTTAAAAGAGAAAGAATTTCTTCTAAAGGAGAATTAAGATGTGTCATGTACATATACCAACTCCCGGTAACAAATGAAATAGTTATGGATTAGAAATATGTACTAATAAAAAAATTAAAAAAGCATTTCCTCTAAAGTCAGGAACGACACTTGGATGTTAACTTTCACCTATCCTATTCAATATAGCACTGGAAATTTTTGCCACAGAAATCAGTCAAGAAAAAGAAGTAAAAATGATACAAATAGGAAAAGAGAAAGTCAAATTATTTTAAGTGAAGACAATGTAATTCTACACTGAGAAGATCCAAAGAGTACAGCAGAAGACTTAGAAATGATTAACAGACTGAAAGGGCATGACGGAGCAAAGATGCTTATTTCATGGTGGCCCAGAAGCAGAGTAGGTAAAGAGTGCCAGAGAGGAAAGGACAAGGAATCAGACACAACACCCAGCTTGTGCCTCCACAACCTGCTCAGACACACAATTGTGCTCCACCAATCCCCTAAGAGGCTCTCAAGCCAAGTTGGTTGACATAATCAAGTTTAACTGTCACAGAAGTGAAAAATATTTACAATGAAAATTATAGAAAACTTTAAAAAAATGAGGAAGATCTCTGGAAAGACCTCCAACATTCAGGGATTGGCAGAGTTAATATTGTTGAAATGGTTATATTACAGAAAATGATCTACACATTCAATGCAGTTTTCATCAAAATATTAATGACACTCCTTAAAAACTAGAAACAATTCTAGTTTCATATCCAATTCTAAAATTGATATGAAAATACAAAGACCCAGAATACTCAAAAAATTAGCAAGAAGTGCAATGCTGGGTGGGGCATAACAATACCTGATTTCAAAATACACTACAAAATTAAAGTAACAAAAATAGCACAATACTAGTGTTAAAACAGACAGGTCAACGAATGGAATACAATAGAGACACAGAAATAACCCCACTCAGTGACACCTATGTGATACTTGACAATGGTACCAAAAACATATGTTGGAATAATAACACCCTTTTAACCAATGATGTGAGAAAACTACATCTCTGTAATTCACCCTATACAAAAAATGAAAATAAAGTGACCTAAAGATGTACATGTAATACCTGAAGCTTTGAAACTACTAGAAGAAAGGGCACAGGAAGTGCTTCAAGTTGTACACACAGACAACAACATCATGAATGGGCTCCAATAGCTGAGGAAATACTTGTAAGAATAGAAAAATGAGATTTAATTGAATTAGAAATCTTCTCCACAAAAAGGGAACAATTAACAGAGTGAAGGGACCGCCTGCACAATGGGAGAAAATCTTTGCCAGCTATTCCCCAAACAGAAGATGAACACTCAAAATACATAAAAACCTCAAAATTACACCAAGAAAAAGAAAAAAAAAAGCAAATTAATAAATAGGCAAGTGAAGTGAACAGATAATTCTCAAAAGAAAAAAATACAAACGGTCAATAATTGTACTAAAAAACATTCAATACCTTTAGCCATCTGTGAAATGCAAATCAAAACTATATCGAGATTTCATCTCACCACAGCCAGAATGACTATCACCAATACAAAACACAGAAAATGCTGGTGAGGATGTGGGGGAAAAGGAGCACTTATACGCTACCCGTGCAAATGCAGATTAGTAGAGCCATAATGGAAATTAACGTGGGATTTCCTCAAAAAACTAAATATAGAAGTATCATATGATCCAGATGTGCCACTCCCCATTATACACCCAAAGGAACTAAAACCAGTACACTGCAGAAACGCCTGCACATACATAATCATCCTAGTGCAGTTCACAAGAGGCAAGCTGGAAAATCAGCCCAGGTGTCTACTACACCACAAATGGATATATAATAAGCAATGTATGTACACAATGGAGCATTATTCAAGCATAAAAAACACTGAAATCATGTCATTATCAGGAAACTGGATGGAACTGGAGATCATCAAATCAAGTTAAATAAGCCAGACACGGAACACTGAGTATGTTTTTTTCTCATATGCAGAATCTGATGGGGAACATGAAACAGAAGTAGGGGTAGACTATTAGAGAAGATGAGGGGAGGGAGAGAGGAATAATGGAGGGTAATAGAGGGGGAAGAAAGGATCAATGTATGTTATACGCATGTATTGTACAAATATGCCAAAACTAAACCCATCTTCCATATAAGATGCACAAAATTTTTAAAAAGTAAGATCCGTGGAAATTTTCACTTAACTAAATTTACAAAAATCTGTTCTGTGAACAACTGCGTAGTATTAATAGAATGAGGAACAAACCACAGACGGGGAGAAATATTTACAAAATGCATACAAAATAAAGAAAGAACAGTTAACTAACCTTTAAAATTCAACAACAAAACAAACAAGCAAACAAACAAACAAAAAATGGATAACAGGTCAGCAAAGACATCTCACCAGGGAAGATATGGTAATAAAAAATAAGATGCTCAAAATTTTATGTCCTTAAGAAATTCCAAACAACTACAGTCTGTCACTACTTAACTACTGGAACAGCTAAAATCTGAAACGTGGACAACAGCAAGAGAAGGACACACTAGCTAAGATGAAATAATTATGCTAGAGGCAGAACCACATTAGCAAGAATAGAATCCAAAGACAGTTGAATAACTTTTACAAGAACTGATGAGTAACAATGGTCAAATTAAACGTTTTAAACCAAAGAGTTTCACTTAAAATTCAGTATAAACTGAATTTCAGGGATACAAAAAATGAATTAATTATACAGAATCTCTCCCTGCTTGAATGAAGGCTATATTTCAACAAAAGAAAATGAAATTGTAAAGCTAAACAAATATTAACTGTGACTAAATTTGAGAGACAGATTGAAAAGAAGAAGAAACAATATGCAAAAAAAAAAAAATACAAACATGGAAACTGGAATGGAAATACCAAAGTTCAAATATTCTAAAGCAATAACGGCAAACCTTTCAGAGATCACGTGCCTAACTGCAATCCAAAACCCACTTACTTGTCATAAAGTGCCAACACTGCAATTAAACCCGAATACTAATATTTTAGTTCAGGAAAAATAACTCTACATTAGTATTGTTTGTCTGAGAAGAAAAACACAGGAACACACATGCTGTAGGTTCACCACCACTGTTCTAAAGTAAAGAAAGATGGTTACTTTAATAGTTTCTTATTCCAAAGAAGCATGTTAAACATTAAAATGAAACAACTAAAACGTAGATATAAAATATAGATTTCCACTCAATCAAACATGGAGCAGGAGTAAACAAAGAGTACCGTTATCAACTGGGCAAGTACTGTCAGGGGTCATCACCAATGACTGTGGAAGTCATTGAAATGGCTGTTAATGCTCCTTCAAAGTTGCTGGGATTTTGTTTGTTTGTCTGTTTATTTTGCTGTTGTTTTAAGGAAGGTTCTCCAGAGAAACTCACAAGGAACAGCCCGTATTGCCGAGTCATTCTGACTCACTCATTTTAGGTGACACAGAGTAAACTTTGTTTAATACTAATTTCTCTGCCCAGAGGTAACTGTACTCCCCATTTTATTGAACATGTGATGCAGTGCTTGGAACCGACTGTGCTCACAATTGCCCCCCTCTATATGTAATAATGAGTTCTACCTATATGATTTCTATAATTTTCTGTTAAAAAGCCCCTTACTATCTTTGTTCAGGGAGGCACTGCTTCGAGAATTATCTGCAGTATGCTCTTTGCTTGGTGCAAATAATAAACCTTTTTCACTCCTTTGTCCCCTGCCGTGCTTATAAGCCTTGCCATCACCAAGGGAGGAACCCGCTGTATTTGGTTATAGAACGAAACAGAAATAGAAAACAGGACAATTTTAAAAGACACAAAGAAAGGGCATTTAAAACAACACAGACTAGGAAGCCAATAATAAATCCAAATATATCAAGAAGTATAATAATTGTGGTAGATTATATTATTGTTCAAAATATTTGCTTCCCCTTCCCACCAGTACATTGCTCGGGCATTCGCTTTGCTGAATAACACAAAGAACTGATTTGTCAGATCGCACACAAACCAACCAGACATCAATCCTGGGATCTACAAACAGATTCATGGATGGAAACAATCAGTAGACTCAAACGCAGCAGAGAGAGGTGTGGGCATGCTGAGCAGCAACCAAAGTTCTTTGGTTCTCTTTTCACACAATTTGATATGTAGTTTATTTTATTTCTCAGAGCACACAGTTTCTATTGCTTTCTTGGTACCTAAATAAGCTGATGTAAGCTTTTAGTTCCTTTTTAGAATTGTAATACTCTAAAGAATAGATACCATACCTATGTAACGGAATTTGCCTGTGGCCTTACATTGAATTTTGTCCAAGGACTGTTTTATTTTGATGCTTCTTGCCACTTGCAGAACCAATTTGTAGAGAGAATTCACGCAGACAAGTGGAGTGAGAGCACTTACATTCTTCTTGCACATGGGAAATGGTTCTCATTGAATTCATTTTATATTTGTTTAGCTAAACAGTAATAGGTATTTTGAACAGATGTAAACAAAATAAACCTACATCCTCCACTAGAGATTTCATTCTTTTTGGATTTGATTCATATTCTTTATGTATTTATGTTAATCTTGTTGTATATCCAAATAACAGAACATTAGCTTCTCAAATTTTATGTTTTATATGGATTGTGACAGACTCACTAAATTCATTTTCGCGTTCATGGGCACAGCATGGAGTCTGAATGATCACTAAAGTCTTCTAAAAATTCTTGCAACCCATGACAAAACCTGAGATTAAAGGAATCCACAAGAATCTTTTAAAAATATCTTTATTACTGCAAGTTACACATTTTCCAAGCAGTTTTGCTTTGAGATATCCAATGATGCATTCGTGTTTGATTTCTTTATATCTTAGTACCTAAAGCCATAGAAAAATCTGTGGCTAGTACCCTTCCAAAAGAATATATTCTCTGAACTACAGTGTATAAAAAAGTACAGGTGATATTTCTCAAGTTGGATAAATAAAGTTTTGACATAATTTCCAAGTACAATATCCAACTTCCTATTATTACACATCTAAAATCCAAAACAAAAGTATGTCACAGGAATTAAATATCAAGAAATACCTAATCATTCATTATCTAATCTTCAAAACCATGTGATTCCATACATTTTGATATTCATGTCTACTAAATTTAGATTTTTAAATTTCAAATAGAAAAGGTAATCTTATTTTTTAAAGAATTGATTAAGAAGCAAATATTCAGAAGGGTCTAACGCCTGCTTTATAACAAC
>PVJO010028955.1:0-17442 GCA_004026905.1 Hystrix cristata
GATGAATCAATGTCTCATGGCCCAGAGTCCTAACCCATCAGTCGTATTGCTGGCCTTTCTGACAGGACTGAGCTGCCATATTGAAACTGTGTAGGGCAGCATCCTTGGTATGGACTTAGGTGTTACCCCAGGAACCCACCATGACTAGCGAAGTCTCTCCTGTAACTTAGACGATTTCAAGGGTTTGGAAGATGCCCCACCTTGAACCAGGGACAAAGAGCAACTGAATTCTTTAGATTAAAAAAAAAAATACATACTCTTAACATGTCTCATTAATATCGATGTTGACCTAGAAGTCCAGGCTGAGATAGTGTTTGTCATGGTTTCCTACTCTAAAGTCATTATTTTTTCTTTCAGCAAGAGAAAAGACAAAATTTACTCACTTGCAAGTTCGCAAAAAGTGGATTTAAGATTCCTCCTTTCTGTACTGTGATTTTCAGAAATGACTCTCTATTCATCCCACAGTTAAGGGTGAGGAGTAGTGCTCTCATAGCTTGTGAAGTAGCTTCATAAATTATTCGGGTTTCTTCTACATAGGTAATTTGCCTTTTCTCCAACATTTATTTATTTATTTCATCAGCCATTGATTTATATCAGGATGAGCTCATGAACATTTATTTTATGCCTTGGATTATAATCCCATGCTATTTATTTTGTGGTCAAATTCCTTCAGCTTTAGCCACAAGGAGCTCTTTCAGAAGGTTTCTGTGTCTCTTTGACATATCTTCATCATTGTGAACATGTTTTAGAACTTTTTTTTCTAATAGTATGAGACATTCCAGGTTGACCTTATGTATTTCCTGTAAATGGAGAAATCAGCCATTTCTCTGAGGAGCCCTGGAGACTTTTATTGGGAAATGGTGTTAGAAAACAAGATCTGGGAAGTGTGGTTTTTTGTTGCCATTCATGTTTCTCTTAGCTGATGGAACCTGGACATGTATGTGCACCTCCTAACCCACGTGGAGACAGACACACATATCAGAGTATTTCTATGTGGGGCCAGCAGTGTCTGTATGACTAAGTCAGCCATGAGCTCATGCCTGCGCCTCCGAGTCTAATCCAGGCTCCCGCTCCATTCTCTTCCTCCTGCTGTCTATGCCCAGAGAGAGGAGCTGTCCTCACCTGCCACCCGCTTATTTCAATGCTCATTTTCACTTTTTATGTGTGAAACCATCAAGGCTGCTAAGCAGTCACCTGCTGTGGCCTGACTGACTGACGGGCACACCGTGTTCACGGGCCTTTTCTCAGCCTTTGGCCTCACGGACTCCATGTGCTACTCCAGTCAGCACTTTTCTGCATCCCCTTCAAGTTCTCTCTACCTTCTTAGCAGAGCTAGATTGTTTGGTCAAAATGTGTGTTCTGTCTTGGTGTCTACAGACATCCTCACTGAGTTCCTAATTGACGTATACTAAGTTTCACTTGGTGTTGTGGTTATACATGTTTTGGTAAATGAATTGTACCCACAATTACAGTTTTGTGCAGGACAGTAAGACTTCACTGTGCTTCAGCTATTTGCTCCTCTGTACCCCTCTTAACTCCTGGAAGCTGGCATTTACCATTGCTATATTTGTGCCTTTTCAGAATGCCTTAAAATTGGAATTATACAATACATGGTTTTTTCAGAAGCTTTTGTCGCCTGACAATATAAAAAGATCCTCTGCATTTTCATGGTTTGATTTCTACTACTCAATAACATTGCATTGTATGGATAGATAACAGTTTCTTTATACTTTTGCCCTTTGAAGGACATCTAGGTGGCTTCCAGTTTTGGGGAGATTTGAACAAAAATGCTAGAAACATTGACATTCGAGTTTGTGAATAGACATATTTTAAATCAGGTGAATGACTATCTAGAAGCCTAGTTTCTAGATTGTATATTAAGGCTGTACTTAGGTCTGTAAAAAAGTATCAAACTCTCTCCCAAAGTGCTTGTCTTAGTTACTTTCTAGTTGCAGAGACACAATACCCAAGAACTCCCACAACTGGAGGAGGAAAGGTTTATTTCGGCTCACAGTTTGTAGAGGGTTTAGTCAATGGTTGGCTCCAAGGGCAGGCACCATGGCAGAGGGGCATTGTGGAGGAGAGACACTGTTCTTGTGGGGTGGCACTATGGGTAAGCCGAGCAACTTCCTTCCTGGGAGCTTGACTGGCTTTGACTTCACAGGGTGTGTTCTCTCTCTGTCTCTCTCTCTCTCTCTATCTCTCTCTCTGTCTCTCTGTCTCTCTCTCTCTCTCTCCTTTTCACTGAGAACCACAGAAGACACTCCCATGCTTCTGTAGCTGTACACACATACAGTACCTGGGCAGCTGTCTTTCATTGAATTTTTGCTTAACCTTCCAGAAAGGCAGGGAAAATATCCTGGGCCTGTGTTTGGTATCCTGTGTGCAAAAAAACTATATTTAAAAGGCCTTACCCAGTAATACTTGAGAAAAAGCATAGTAGGCTTTCATCTTGAAATTCTGAGAAATCTGAAAATCTGAAAAATTCTGAGGTTTTTTTTAAATTTTAAAAAATTTTCTTAGTACGTATTTGCATAATGATCACATTCCTCATGGGGAATTGGTAGCTATACATAATGCATTCTTTTTGCATTGCCGTCCTTCTCCGTGAGTCGATCTTCTGATACTTAAATCCTTTCTTTGTTGCTGAGGATCCAAGTGAGCTGCTTTTTCCGAGCCTGCCTTTCCTGCAGGGCTGCTGAGTGGTCCAGGACACAGCAGGCAGGTGCAGGAGAGGTGCCACAACTAAACCAGACAGTTAGCACATGCAGCTTTAACCTTCCAAGGAACAGCAAGTGAGTCGAGCACCTCTTCTCCACGTGCTGAAGGACGCTGGGCTCGCACTGTTCAGAAGCATCAGCCATGTACTAAAAAGCACTACTATGCACAAGAAAGGGTTGAGCAACATGAGAATAAGAAGTTTGATGAGGAAGAGCTGTTTGCAGCTGTCTAGGGTGGGAGAGAGATTAGGTTATTATTAGCCTGAGCGGACCCGATTCTGAGCCCAGTTCTTGGCAGTCAGGAAATAACCAACACGAGCTGTTGGGTAAGAGATTTTGGAGGGTGATATTGTTGGGTCTTGATTCTAAAATGCACATTTTCTTATATTTTACCATATATAAGTAAGAGTGCACTTTACAGTTGAAGTGAATAATGTGAATGGAATTATTTTCTTTTTTGAAAAGAAGTTTATACACTGATGATAACTTAAAATCAAATTACTGCAATACCAGCAAAGAGATAGGGATATCAGAGATAATGTGTCTCACACATTGTGAAAATGCTCCAGGTCATTTGCACATCTTTCCATGCATAATAAAATTATACTCATGACCACAGAATTATGACCTCTTCTTTATAGAATTCACTTCTACCTACAGCAAAATTTCATAATTTGACATTTATCTGATACAATTATTGTTTTTCTTGATATAAATAATGGGGGCATTATCAATGAGCCACTCAAGGCTGGTTATTGTTAACTGAATAAAGAAGGTTGCCGATTGTTTTCAAACTTGCACACACTGAGTTGCCACAGACTTTGAGATTTACAATGCTAAGCGCCTCGAGATAGATCTCCTTGCCGGCTGGTGGGTTTGGCATCTGGAAAAAATGATGAAGAAATTGGAAGTCGTGGGGATGTGAACTGAAAGCCCTGTTATACATTTGGAAAGGGCGAGAAACCAAACCCAAGGACCCAGTGTTCTGCACAATGGCGAGAAACACTTCAGGGAGAAAAAGAATAAATGTGCTGGGTTGGGTTGGGCTGGATTGAGGGTGTGGGTTGGGAATAAACCACAGGAAAATGTGCAATATAAAAAAATTAAAAACTGGAAGAGGAAGGAAAACAATAACAAAGGCAACAATTGTAGGAGTAGAACTTGACATTATTTCCAGTGCCCATTCAAAAAGCATTGGATAGCAAGTCTTCCTGGGGAAAAACAAGGCCAGCAAAATAACACAAGGGGCTATTAACTTACCAGAGTGCCACAGGGCATGGAGTGGGACAAGAAAGCTGAGAAGTTCACAGTTGGAATAATGCAACTGTGAGCCCACCTAGGCCCATGGAAGAAAGCTGTTATCATTCACAAAGAACAGAATGTGTGGTGGTAATAAATGAGAGCTTTCTAGCGACACAAACTCAACACAGACATGGACAAGAGGCCACAGAGGAGCCGGGGAGACCAGATGTGCTGACACCCTCAGGCAGCATGACTTACATAGTGAAAGGACCAGGTTAGAGAGCCTCCTGGAAGAGCCCACACTGATGAATCCAACCTTTTTGATCTTGAACAAGTTACTCAGAGTATGAAGAAGTATTACACATACTCAGGACAAAAATTCGGGCAATATAAAATAGTTTTGAGGAGGCTCAGTCAACATACAGGCAAAGATTTCAAAGCAGATATTGTAAATATGTTTAAAAAGTAAAGGAAATTATTTTGAGTAATTAAAGGTAATAAGATGATATCATCTTATCAAGTGCAGTATCTGAGCAAAGAGAGAGAAATTATAAAAATAGAAGCAAATGGAAGTTCTGGATTTGAAAACTAAAATATCCAAATTGAAAAATTCATTAGAGACTCTGAACAATAGATCTGAACTGGCAGGAAAAGGAATCAGTGAGCTTGATAGTTCAATAAAGATTATGCAATTTGAAGAATAGAGAAAAAACAAAAACAGTGAACAGAATTGGAGAGAAGTGTGAGACACTAAATATGCACAAATACACCCATAATGAATACGTTGGTTAGGTTTGATTGTTTCAACTTGAGTGGCTTGGTAATTGTCCAGGGGATTGGTGAGACTGACTGTTGGGCGTGTCTGGGTGGGTCATAGAGGTGTGACATTGGGTACTATATCTGTCCCCAGCCATTTCCTGACTGGCACTGTTTCCCTGATCTGCTTCTCAGCTGTCCTGAACTAAGCAGCTTTGCTCCATCTTGCCCTTCTGCCATGGTGTTTCTGCCTCAGAGCCAATTGACCATGAACTGAATCCCCTGAAACTTTGAGTCAAATTAAACCTCTCCTTTAGACTGTAGCTATGAGATATTGTGTCACAGCAATGGGAAGGCTGACTAATACAATGATCAAAAGAAAAAAATGCTTGAAATAATAATGGCCACAAAGTACTCAACATTAATCTGTACACTGAAGAAGCTCAGTGGACTCCAAAGAGAATTAAGCACAAGCAGATCCACAAAGACAAAGTCTGCATGATGAAAGTGAGAACAGTCTTGAAAGCAAAAAGAGGAAGATGACATTTGACATATCATCATGTACAGGGAGCCCCAGTGTGATTAAGATGAGATTTTTAATAAGAAAAATGGAGGCCTAGAGGCACCACATGGCATAATTTAAATGCTCACTTAGGATTTAAAAAACCAACTTGTCTTTTAGAAGCCCACATCCAGCAAAGGTCTTTCAGAAAATATAAGCATACAAGTAAAAGGATTTTTGGCTTTAGTTTGAACATGTGCAGATACAAAGACATCAGTCCTATAAGCAAAATGGAGAACAAACTAATGATCAATGACTTTCCTTGGATTCATATAAAGTATAGATCAGAGAGAAAACTGCTACCCAAAATCTGCGCGCTCACACACACACACACACACACACACACTCAGAGACATGGATGGTGTTAAGCTGATTGGGAGCCCTCAACACATCAGTGTCCTTCTGAAAATTCCTGAAAGCTGAGTGTGGCTGAGGTCAAGCATGAAAGACTTCTGGGGCCACAGATACAGGGAGTATGATAGTGTAATGATGTACATATGACATCAGGCATTTGTCAAAGACTCATAGATGTTTGAACACAGTGAACCTGAATGAATGCAGAATTTTAAAAAATAAAGTCATTCTACAGGTTGAAGGTGCTGAGAAAAATCACACATGTCGAGAAGAGAATCTAACCTTATTACAAATACAGGAAACAATCTCACTGAAAGGAGTTAGGAAAAAGGAGCTGACTAAATAACTTTGGAAATTGTGGAGTGTGTAACACAGAAAACCAACTGACCTGCACAAAAGCACTGACTCGTCATGGATAAATTTGCTTCCCACAGAATGTGGAATAACATTCTGACATCAGTATACACATTGTATTATTTTTCCTGTTGTTGGGACAAAATATGTGACATATGCAACTTAAAGGAGATTAAGTTTATTTTTGGCTTATGGATTCAGAGGTTTCAGTCTGTGGTTTCTGGCTCCTGGTGAGGGTTATCACATGAAAGGAAAGCTCACCTCATGGCAGCCATGAAGGAGAAAAGAAGAAAGAGAAAGACACACACACACACACACACACACACACACACACACACACACACACAGAGTAGAGACAGACCAAGGGACTGTGATAGAATATATTCTTCAAAGACATGACCCTGATGACCTTCTATCTCCTACTTGTCCCCACCTCCTGATGGTCACTCAGCTATTAAGTCATTGATGGATTGACCACCCCACCAATGAGGTTATAGCCCTCATGACCAATCACCCCTAGTCACTCCACCTCTGAGCACGAGACTTAGGGGGCAGTTTTGATCCAATCCATAGCACATATCACTTGAATCAAAAAATTAAGTAAATTGATGATGGAAAGTAATACCAAGGTTTCTCATAGTAGAGTGTATACAGATTAGCAAACAGAGGAGGCTAGAATGACCCATACAGTAATGAATAAGAGCCAGAAATTCCTTGGACAGAAGACTAATACCTAGAATATAGAAAGAGCTCAAAAATGAAGCCCCCTGAAATGAAAAACCCAATCAAAAATGGGCAACTGAAATGAACAGACACTTCTTAGAAGAAGTACAAGTGGCCAGTGAGTACATGAAAAATGTTCATCATCTCTAATTTGCATTAGAGAAATGCAAATTACAACAACACTGAGATTCTACCTCACCCCAAAAAGAGTGATCATCATCAAGAAATCACATAAAAACAAATCATGGCAAGGCTGCAGGTGGGAAACAGGAACCCTTTTACATTGTTGGTAGAATTTAAACCAGAACCACCGCTACAGAAATCAGTATGGAGATTCCTCAAAAAGCTAAAACTAGAAATTCCATTTGACCCAGCTGTTCTCCTTCTAGTTATCTTCTCAAAAGACTGAAAGACATCATATTATAGTGATCCATGCATATCCATGTTTATAGCAGCACAATTCATAATAGCTCATGCTCGGAGGTGGCCTGTATGTCCATCCACAGATGAATGGATAAAAAAAACGTGGGATTTACACACAGTGGTGTACTACTCTGCCACAAAGAAAGAAAAACGAGCCAGTTGTAGGAAAATGGATGTGCCTTGAGACTATTATGTTAAGTGAAATAAATTAGACATACAAGCTTAAATATCACATGATTTCTCTTATATGAGAAACTCAAATTATAAGTAAAGAGAAAATAAAAGACAGATAACAGGATGTAGGGAGATGGATTGTTCTCAAATGGGAAGGGGATCAAGAGATGGAGGCAGAGGAGAGGGAACAGAGGATAAAGAAGGAATTAAAATGTATACCAAAAAAAAAAAAAGACTTACTCCACACAAGGAATGTAAACATTATGTACTGCAAACATGTACTAATAAAAGAATAAGAATTAGAGATATCAGTAAAAACTCATTTACTTTTATATAGCTATACATGGTTAAACACATGAATAAAATGTGCATGTACATAGTAAGTTAAGTATACATACACATATAGGTTAAAATACATATTTGCTCTGTTAGCTGCAAGGGCCTAAAAGAAACTATACCTCAGTGAAATGAATACAATTAGTACTCAGATTGTATTTTCTAAAAGTATTCTTCATTAAACAGAACCAGGCCTCCCTGGAGAAATGACTGAATCCAAAACCAGAACAGCAGGACATGGGCTGGAAATAAACAAAGTCAGCCTGGGGCGCCCTGTTGTGCCTCAGACAGTAGTGATATATACTTTGTCACTGAAATATAAAACGACTCATAAAAGAAGAGCTTCCAAGAGAAATTGAGAATTCTGATTTGGAAGGTTTTGTTTTGACATAGCTTTTAGCATCTAAATGGAAACAGGATACTCATAGAGACCAGCTGGGGCTTGATATAAAAATGGGAGTCATTGGTATGAGGAATATCAATGATATCCTGATTATAATTTTCAAAAATTCAGTTATATGAAATGTTAACATGAAACATAGCATCGTACACAGGAGTATATGAGAAAAGTGAGGTAAAAGTGAGAGCAGCCACCCAGGAATCATGTTCTAGTTGCCCAGAATAAGCACATAGAAATGAAATAAGAGGCATCTGGTTTTGTAGATAAAGAACAGAAAGAAGGTGGCAGCTAACGGGGACCAGGATGGCATCGGTTGGCCAGAGCAGCACCAGTGAGCAGCAGATTCTTTCACTTACATCACACAGTCCAGTGATAAGTGGAGAGGAGGCGGACTCCTTGTGATTTATTAGTCTAGTGGTGTTAGCATATTTACAAGACTCTAAGCTGAAACAGTTAAGAGTTCAAAGTAACCAGATCACGAAACTTTGGAATCTGGGAAGACGTGCCACAACCCTCGGCTGCTGTGCGCGATAGGAATCAGCAGACCCCTCTTCTCTTAGTTTTTTCTGCAATGTGAAACAGGATTATTGTAGCAGACTCTGAAATAAAGATGACCATCAAAGACAAAAATCATCTAGTTGATTTTTTTTTCAAAACTAAAGTTCTTGGAAAAATACTAACTAGATAGTATTTTGCCTACTATTATTATTACAGATGCTATTTCTAAATCTATGTGATTTTTAATAATGAAAAATTTCAAAACCGTAAAAAGTAAAAGTATCACCTAAGCAAGTGAAAAGATAAGTAAGCGAGTGTCTTGCCTTTTATTATGAGAATATTGTTTTGTTTTGTTTATTTGGGTGCTGAGGAGAGAATATCATTTTTAAATATAGCTATGTGATTAAAAAACATGGTGTCATTTAAAAATTATGGATTTTAAACAGGCTGCTATAGTGAATTCTTGTAGCGCTTCCACCCACCTTCAATAAATAGCAGCCTTTACCATTCTCCCTTCACCTATGCCTGCATCACATGTATTTTCTGTGGATCACTTTTTGGTTCACGTGACATAATTTACACACAGCAAAATCTACCACTTTTGATATATAATTCTGCAGCCTTGATAAATAAATAGCTTCAATGCCTACGATAATTAGAACATAGAACATTTCCGTCCCCTTTGGATTCTCCCACACTCACGGCTTGCTCCAACCCCATCGCCACACCCTGGCTGCCTTCTGTCATTATAGTTCTGCACTTTCTGGTAGGTTGTAGCAATGAAATCATGTAGTATGCCGCTTTTGGAATCTGGCTTCTTTCACTTCTTACAGTGCATTTGAAATTCATCCATGTCGTTGCATGCATCTGCAGTTTGGTTTTTGCTTTTGTTTTTGTTTCATTTTGCTCTATCGCGTTACACTGTAGAGTTGTACCACACTGTTACCCATCCTTCAGTTGAGGAATATTTGAATTGTTTCCCAATTTGGGCTGTTATGCTAAAAGCACAGGGGGACACTTTTTTGAGAGTGCAGAGTTGTATTTAAGTTGGTAAAATGCCTTAGAAGTGGACAGCTGGGTCATATTGGTTAAGTGTTTGCTTAATTTTGTTAAAAAACAGACTGAAAACCTACATTCCAAAGTGGCCATGCCATTTTGAATTCTCACCAGCAGTATCAGGTTAAAGAGGTCCCGAATAGCTATTTGTTTCTGTTTTCCTTTTTAGCTTAGTCATTCTAATCGGCACATAATGGTGTCTTATTATGGTTGTAATTTTATTTCTCCTCATTTTGAGCATCTTTTCATGCATTTGTTTACCATATGTACATGCCCTTACTACATACATCTAGTGAAGTGTTTGTTAAAATATTTTGCAAATTTTCAACTACGTTGTTATCTTATTATTGCGTTTGAGAGTTTTTTAATATAATCAAGATAAACTGCTGTACTGTACAGATTTCTGAAGTATTTTCTTCAAGTCTTCCTCGCCTTTTAGATTTCCTAACAATATTTTATGAGAAGTTGAAAATGTTAATTTTGAGAAAGTCAGTTTACCATATTTTTATTTTATGGATTGTAATGCTTTACCTATCGCATCTTAAAAGCAGCTTAAGTTAAAATCACAAATATTCTCTTCTCTGTCTTCTTTCAGATGTTTTATAATTTTAGCTTTAACATTGAAATCTAAGATCCATTTTAACTTAATTCCTGGGGAACTTTAAGGTAGAGTTGGTATAGATTTGCTTTTTTTTTCAGATTGTATTTACTCTGTGAACCTCTACAGTTCTGTTGAATATCAATTGATTCTATAAATGGTAGTTTATGAAGTATTTCTTCATTTCCTATTTGTCACACTTATCTATATGTCTCTACTTTCTCTCATAACATAATGTTATGATTACTGTAGTTTATAAGGCTCTTCAAGGTATAAAATAATTTTTAAAATGAATAGATAAGGCAGATGACTCTTGCCATTTTATTCTTTTCGGAATTGTTTGGGATATTTTAGGTCCTTGAGACTTTCACACAAATTTTATAGTCGGTTTGCTGATTTCCTCAAAACCTTTTTGGGGTATTACTTAGAACTGAATTCAGTCTGTAGATCAACAGGGAAAATTGATACACTGACATAATATTCACCTTCCAATGCACAGAGAACACGTATCTTGCCATTTTCAAGGTGTTCTCTAATTTCTTCTACAACGATTACAGTTTTCAGTATTTTCAAGTATCATCTTGTTACTGATTTCTATTTAGTTCTAAAAGAATTTGAGGATATCATTGGAGAATTCAAATTTATTTTTTGCTGATAATATGGCCTACTTGTATGAATGTTCCATACGCATTTGGGGGGAAATGTGTATTCTCATGTTACTGGGCACTGTGTTCTCAAAGTGGCAATTAGGCCAAGATGAACTACACTTTGTTCAAATATTCTATACGCTCAGGGATTGACTTAGCTCCACATTTACTGAGAGGAAATTGTTGATGTCTCGTGCTGCAATTGTAGATTTGTATTATTTTTCAGTTCTATGATATTTTTCTCTCTGTAAAATATTTTGAGGTTGGGTTGTCACAGGGGGAAACCTTCCCAATTGCCATGTGTCATTAATAAGTTAATGCCTTTTTTTCGCAATTTGCTTCTTTACTTGTGGTAATATTCTTTGTTCTGCAGTCTGCGTATCTGCAGTTAGTGTGGCTTTTTCTACATTTTTGCAACATGCATGACAAGTTTTTATATTCTTATTTTTAATCTGTGTCTTTATTTTTATGTGTATTAATACAGCACCTTAAAGTTGGATCTGCTTTTATCCAACCGAGAAATCTTTTTATTTAATTAGTGTATGTAAACTGTTGGCATTTAATGCAATTACTCAAGAGTTTATATTTAAAATCTATGTTTTCTGTTGTTTTTAGTTGTATAACATGACAAGTGTGTACACTCAAAATCCAGAGCCCTGTTGTGATATAGAATATTTTCCACATCCCCAGAAACTTCCTTGTGTCCTTTCTGGGTCATCTCGCTCCACTGTCCTCATCTGGCAACCAAAGACCTGCTTTATTTCACCAGAGATTAGTTTTGCCTATTCTAAAACTTCATTCAGTGGAATATTACAATATATGTATATTTTTTGGTCTGGCTTTTTGTCACTTTCTGTCTATCCAAATTTCTTTCTTTCGAAATTATTTCAAAATAACATAGAAGTCACAAAGTCATGCAAAGTAACTTTTCCCTAAACAACATAGAGTAAGTTTCTGAATGTTTTTGTGTATATTTCCTCCAAAAATAACATTTTCTGACATACGGGGAGTGCGATCATCAGAATGAGAGAAATGACGTACATCTGTTACATCTGTTACATCTGTCTAATCATCAGGGTTCCTGTTAATTTTCATCAGGGTTCCTGGAGACCTTTTTCATTGAGAAGATGTAGTTCTGAATTTTCCAGAGAATTTAGCTCTCCTGCCTCTTTATTCTCCTGCAACGGGGACAGCCTCCTCACCTGTCTTTGACTTTGGTGACTTTGGCAGTTTTGAAGGTTATAGGCAAGCTGTTTTGCAGCGTGGTCCTGAGTGGGCTCCTGATGAGCAGGACCTGGGCGTGCACCACACGCAGAAGCCTCTAAGGGCTGGTACTGTCCGCTCTCTTACTATTTCAGTGGCACGTGATCCCATTTGCCCCGTAACAATGAAGTTAAGTCTGACCACCTGTTGGGGCTGCATTTGCCGTGTTTCTTCACTAATTTCCCCCTTGGCTGATAACTATTTTGGTGGGAAGTGTTTTGAAATTATGCAAATACCCTACTCCTGAAAAAACTTTCAATTCATTCATTGATTTATGGCGAGATAGGTATATGATTTCATAATTTATTTACGGCATCATTAAAATTATTCCTTAATTGCCATTCGTCCCCATATCACCCGCTGTGTTTTCAGTGTCAACACTCTAAAGTTGGCTCCTTTGTCCTTTGGAAAGTGGAAGTCCATTGAACGCACCCTCCCTTCCAGAATTCCAAGCTCATTTTGCACCTTCCTTGCCCCAGCTCTGGACTCGACCATTTTTCCAGGATTGCCAGTTTGGCAGAAAGAAAGAGGGAGGGATCGAAAAACCTTAACCAGAAAGAATGCTGATCCTTTTGTCAGTATATTCGGTGGTGTTAAATATTCACAGCTGATCAGTTCTCTCCTCTCCTAAAACACATTCAGCGAATTCCCGATGGCCTTCAGCAAGTAACAGATGGACTGTACTTTAACTGCTTTTCAGGTTTTAGCCCACATCACTTGCTCTCCATGTGTCCTGTATCCCAGCTGTGCTCATTTTTCACACCTCCCTAATTTGCATTTTCTCTCCTCAATGTGGGCAACTGAGGTGAGACTGTCTGAGAGGTCGTCTGCTTTCTCCCCTTGTAGAAGCAAACATTCCCTCCGGGACATGTTCCCAGAGCACCAAGTGAACCTCAGACATGAGCTCCCTGTATCATATTTGTTGCATCCTTGAAATACTGAGCAGAATTTCTTAGCTTGCCACATGTCCAGTCAATATTTGCTGTGCTGGATAGACTATTGGAGAAAGAAGACATGCATTCAGAAAAACGAATGCAACAGGAAAAAGATTTACAAAAATCTCATTTGGTGATAGTTTTGTAGCATGAGGAAAAAACTCATTTATTCTGTGCCAGCCAAAGTGTCAAGAACATATCTGGCAAGACCCTGGCCTGCATGGGACAGCCGTTTCCTGTAACAAATGCTCCTTGAGCATCCCATGTCAGAGATCTGTCGGAGGACGTGGAGTCAACAGTCTTGTGGTTCGAAGAGTCGCTTGGCAAGTGATCCATGCTGGAGTTAAGGTTTATGATGGCATCACTGTGTTTTCCAGAGTTGTAAGAAAGACGTTTTCCCATTGTTTTTGCCTTGTTTGTTTTAGATTCAGAACAAAGAAAGGTAGGGTTAGGATGGTGTTGGAGACAGGGAAAGCATGACTCCGTGGACCCTGAGGGGGACAAGGGCTTAGGGAGCTGGGCAGTATCGCCGCGCGTGTTAGATGAGGGCCCTGTGACCAGGGGCATGAAACAACAGCCCACATTTGGGTATGTGCCAGCAGACCCGCAGTGGACTCTGGAATCCAGATAAGCCTTGACCGTTCAGTGGCACGAGGGACACTTGGCTGGAGCTCCAGGGAGCAGGCTTTGCGTGTGAGTAGTGTTCTCTGCACAGAGATTAGTGGTGACTCAATGAGTCATGGGAAGTTGTCGGAGACACACGCAGTAGTAGTCCATGAAGATGTACTGAAAGGTACAATTATGAAACCTGAGTGGCTTGAGTGGAGTCTTAAGCACTTAGGGGTGTTGGGACCTGCACTCCGCTTGTGGGAGGTCACGCTGACCCTCAGGACTGCTGAACTTTTGTTTCCACATGCAAACTCCCTGCTGCTTCTGCCCCTTCACAGCAATAGTGGCCAAAGTCTAACCCTCAATCAGGCCCGCTCCATTCCCTGAGGTCTCTGACCACACCCTACCCCTGCTGCATACTCCCCAGCTCCTGTTGCACGTTTGCATGAATTCTCTAAAGTCTTTTCTGGCATTCCAAGGAAGAACTGAGGAATAGATTTGTGCATTCACTTCTGTCTGTATTGAATTATACTGTTAACACAGTGCTAACCTATTGCAACTATTTTCTTATGTATGCTCTCAGCTCATTAGGATATAACATTGAGGGAAAGATGCTTTCCTCACTTGTATTTTTATAATCTCCAATACTTAGCACAGTGCCTGGACAGCTAGAGATCTCCCAATTATTTCTTAGTTGTATAAATGTGCAAATGAGTCACGACTTGGATGGCCAAACTGGGAGGGGGGACAAGGGAAGAGAATACAACTTCCTAAATGAGATTGTAGAAGTCTGGGGCTCCGTACAGTTTCAGTTCTTGGAGGGAATTCATTGTATTTTGAATAATGAATTGGGCACACAAACAGGATTTCACAATTTGATTAAAAAATTGCTCCTTTTGGATGAAGAAATAACATCACCAAATTATATTGCTTGAATACATCGATTTCTGGATTCACGTTGTGTTTGACACATTTGAAAAAAATGACCTCTGAAAAACGTGGTGGATAAAATGGGTAGCTTTGGGGAAAAATATAATGCTCAGTTTTTGGAGGCAATTTGCCAGAGATCATCAACAAAGGCAGCACAAAGGAGAACATCATAATGATGAGATTCCTTGCCCTGTCACGAGCATCCCTGTTTTAATAATGTCCAGTCGCTGCTTTCAGAAAATAAGGGCTCTTCCCTGGTCGGGCTGGATGCTCACACAGGCAAAGGACCAACACACAGCGTACAGGGAACACACTGTTCTACTCTGCTTGCTTCAAGTAGCTTCTCTTGTTCCAGTGAAGAAAAGGAAAACACAAAACAAAACTGGGACAGAATGTATAACCAGAGACAGGGGATGCGTGATTGTGCAACAGGACAGTGGCAGAGTAGCCTTCTGCCACGCGGGGAGGGTCCCCACGGCCATCAGGGACCCGGGAGAGGGGTGTACAGTCACAGTGCAGTAGTCACAAGTCCCCGAAAATGTAAAATCTGCGGTACAGAGAGCATGAAACTGGGAGACAGGACAGATGTTGACAAATATTCAGCTTTTGGATGAATTGTATTTTCCTTAAATAATAAGTGGGTTGCAGAAAAAATTAGGGCAAAAATTAAAAAGCTAAGAAATCCGATGATAATGGAAGTCCAGCAAACCCGGACCTACGAGACATAATGAATGCAGTCTGTGAGGGAAGTTTACACCCATGAATGATCACATTAAAAAGAATAATCACAAATACAAAACCCAATGACATATCTCAAGAAAAGAGAAACAAGAACAATCTGAATTTGAAAGTAGTATATGGAAAAATCGGAAGAGAAATTAATGAAGTTAAGATTTTTTTTTAAATGCAAAGGATCAGTGAATCCAAGAGTTGATTCTTTGAAAGGATAAGTAAGATTTATAAACTCCTAGCTAAACTTAGCAAAAGAAGAAAGAAAAAAGCTCACATCAATGCAATTAGAAATGAAAAACGCAAACTCCCAATGGACCTCACTGAAATCCTGAGGATTATGACACTATTTCTAACACTTACATTGTGATAGACTGGAGAAGCTGGAAGAGATGGAGAAATTCCTAGCCACATATGATTTACCAAAATTGAGCCAAAAAGATATAAAAAGCCCAAATAGAGTGATAACAGGGAATGAAATTGAGCCAATAATAAAAACACTTAGCAAGTAAGAAAAACTCAGGACCTGATGGAGTCAATGCAGAATTTTACCAGAACTTCAGGGACAATCTAATGCCAGTTCTGCTCAAACCCTTCCATGAGAAGGGAAAGAATATTGCCAAACTCATTCCTGGAAGCTAGCATTACTCTAATACTGAAACCAGGCAAGGAAAAAGAAAGAGAGAGAGAGAGAGAAAGAGAGAGGGAGGAAGGAAGGAAGGAAGGGAGGGAGGAAGAAAAAGCTACAGGCCAATTTCCTTAATATACATGGATGCAAAAGTCCTCAGGAAGATACTTGCAAACAGAATGCAGCAAATCATTAAAAAGATCATCCATCATGACCAAGTAGGCTTCATCCCAGGGATGCAAGGATTTTTCAACATACGTAAATTAATAAACATAATATGTCCATAAACAGAAGCAAGTACAAGAATCACACGATCATCTCCATCAATATAGAAAAAGGCCTTGACAAAATCAAACAGCCATTCATGAAAAAAACCCTGACAAAAGTGGTATAGAAGGACTTTACCTCAAACAGATGAAAGCCATTTCTTTTTTTTTTTAATTTTTTAATTATTTTTACTAAGGACATGTATTGGTACATCGTATACATAATGCTCATAATCAACATGGTTATTTTGTACCTGTACATGATACATCTTGGTTTTCCCCCTTTTCCCCCTTCCCCTCCCCTCCCTTCCATTCACCCACCCCTCCCTATTTGCAACAAGTGTAGCTACACTTTACCATTTTTTCCCCTTTCATCTTACTTTTCTTTTAACCTTCTTCTTTATCTCCCTTTTCCCTATCTAGTTCTCTCTTTTGAATACTATCTCTCTTTTTTCTTTTTTAAACAAAATATCTATTCTACCCCTTTGTCCTTATTTACAGCATCATACTAAATGGGGAAAATCTGAAAGCTTTTACTCTAGAAACAGGAACAAGACGAGGGAATCCATTTTCTTTTCAGATTTTGTTGATCTTAGCATTTTGCACATGAACTAAATGAAATATGGAAGGAAAGAACTAAAGGAGTTGTGTTGCTCCTTGTTGCTCTACTGAGAAAAAACAGAGTGTCTAAAAAAGCCTCAGTGTATGTTTCTCAGTTATTTCTTCTTTCTTATTTCTTTCTACCTTTGTAGAAACCAGGAGAGCAGGCACACTCACGTGGCCTTCTTCATTGTCTGTTGTGAGTGTGCATCCTGGATCTGCTGGTACAATTATCTTTTTAACTCTTAAAACACACACACACACAGAAGCACACACTTGTGAGCACGAATATTTGTTAATACAACTTGCATCTTCCACCTTGTTCTCAGCTAGACCAGGGATTTCCTAAACCACACTGTCCTCAGCTAGACTCAGTGTGGGGTGGTTGGGACGAAAAGCTTTTCATTGCTTCCTGGGAGTCTCACCATCAGCCCCCAACAGGACCAAGGACAACATCCATCGGGAACCCTTCGGTGGCAGACCAGACCTATGTGCAGACCCCGAGCTTGCCTGCTGCAATGGGGCTTTCCTGATCCTGGGGTTGGGAGTGCTCTCCTGGGCCACCTATCGGTTGGGATCCTTAGGAAATATCCCACTTTAACTCTCATTCACGAGTACAGTGATTACCGAAAATGGTAT
>PVJO010028956.1:0-17434 GCA_004026905.1 Hystrix cristata
ATGATGTAGAATCTGCAGAAGAGGAAGAAGGCCTGCATTTCAGAGTGTTGATGTGTGATGTTAAAATTTAAGATGACCTTGCATTAATATACTCTTCTAATTCAAAACTCACAAATCAGACTGGATCAGTTGATTAGCATTATATCTATTATTAGATAGGAGAAGACATAATTTATTTTTAAGTTAAAATTCTTTTGCAGTATTGGGATTGAGCCCTGCGCCCACTGAGCAACATCACCAGCCTTTTTTGTCTTTAATTTTGAGACGGGGTCTCACAAAATTGCCCAGATTGGGCTCCAACTTGCTGTCCTCCTGCCTCGGCCTCCCAAGTAGCTGGGATTACCAGCATAAGCCACAACATCCTGCTTGTTACTATATTTTGATAGTATTATAATTATTTTTGAAATGTGCTTTTTTTTGAGACAAGAGTGTGAGGTTATGAAAAGGAACATTTTTGAAGATTTATGGTGCTGGTCCTTGGAATTATGACCCTTTTGGTATGAGATGCAGGATACACTAATGAGTTTTTCTAAGGCTTAGTTACTTTATCTAAAAATGAGGATAAGGATACTAATCTTATAAATCTGATACTTTGTAGGACATCATGAGCATTTTGTGAAAAGGTTTTTCCATGTATTAGTCCTACAAACTTGCTACTTCTTAGGATATTGGGAATTTTCTGAAATGATTTTCCCCTTTTCTGAAACACCCTACCACCAGATTTTTTCCCTCAATTCCTTTTTTTTGAGAAGGAAATTTATTGAGAGAGAGAAAGAGAGATCCTGAGAGACAGGAGGGAATCCTCCCTCAATTTCTTTTGTGGTGTGGTCACATTCTTCCTACTGCCTCTTTGGTTTTTAGATTCTACCACCCTTGAAGACAGGGGACATAACTTGTTCAATGTATCCCACCAGGGCTTGTACAGAGAAGGTGAATAAAAATAGCTTTATGAGAAGGAAGAACGAATTTAGGAACATGCTTGATGCATGTTTTAATTCATACATTATTTCCTTTTAGAAAGTGCCACTTCAATACAAGGTATTATTATGAAATTTAGCCAAAATATAGTGAACTTCTGATCTTAGCCCTTCTCTTTGAAACTATTTTGTGTTCAAAGATTTTTATTTTTGCTGTGGTCTTGAATAAGTAGCCCATGAGTATTTTTCTCATCCCATTGCTTAGAAAACTTATTAGGAACTAAGAAAGTGGGGCTCCCCTGTTTGTCTGGATGGGTTGAGGAAAAGAGCAAAAAGAGAAATGTAAAGTGTAATGCGGCTTTTATCTCAGGGTATCTGGTTTCTTCCAGGAGTGTGGACAGAATTATGTCAGTGATAGGAAAAGCCCAGGTGTGTTTTGGCAGAGTACCTAGGAGGGGTAACATTCTTTGTCATAGTCTTTCCTTCTGTTCTTTTCTTTGTAGAACATATTTCGTTTAATTGTTTGCTTGCTTTCCTTACAATATTTTTCATAACCCAATTTTGTTTGGATGTTAAAAAAAACCCTTGGGAGAAAAATAATCCAACTCAAATTTTTTTAAGGCTGATATTTCCTAACCTAATTTCTATAAGCCTACAACATGACCACAGTTACTTTCTTAGAATTTCAAAATGTACTTAAGATTCTGTAAATTTGATTCAGAAATGAATTTCACACACTTATTATTTTACTTTGTTTTGGTTTTTTCCCTGAGAGGAAGATATGTTATTGAGTTAAATTGCTCTAAGAACAGACTTCAAACAGTGATAGAAGTGCACCAACATAGCTCAGCTTTAAAAAGCAATTTGGTGCTGTCTTTGGTTATGAAATGCTTCCACTTGGGAACAGAGAAAAGCAGGAATGGGCCAGGTCTAAGCATAGTGTAGGGAGAACAGGTCTTTGGTAAAAATAGAACTTAGGTTCAATTTGAACTCTGAACTTCTGCATAGTGAATTACCCTACAATCAATCATGTTTCCTCCAACCCTTTCTACTTGCTCTTCAACTCTCTATTTGCTTGAAAATGTCTGTGACTGTGTCTCTCATTCCTAGATTATATTCACTGATGACTATTTTCTCAACATTTAGTTTTTCTAGTATTTGCTTAAAATTATGGGGTACATTATCTTTAAAGACCATTGCAAGCTTTGAGGCAGAGAACAATATTTGTGGCTTTCTGATTATTCATCAGATCAGGATGACATACAGACATACACTTTTTATTTAACATCTATAATGATTGGTGGATGACAGAAGTATTATTGACTCTACATTCTAAAACACAAAAGCTACTACTCAAAGAAATTAAGAAATGTAGTTCAAGGTCATAGATTTGTCACTAGTTGGACTTTGATTTAGTCCCAGTTCTGCTAATTTCAAAATTCATATTCCTTACACTGCATCACATGTTTATAAGAAATGGTAATAAATGACTTTAAAAATAAAGTAAAATAAATACTAAACATTATAAGAGGAAGTGTATATAACAAAGGAGATATAATACAGATAGTTGCTTGTATCAAAGCTATATCCCTGGTGTCTGTCATAGTTATCTTTAGAATTAAGACTAAATAGACATTTGTAGAGTTTAAATTCTGGCTGAAAGTGGCAATAGAATAGTATCATTAAGGACGTGTGTATGTGTATGTGTGCGTGCACTAACATGTAGGAAGTAGAATTTGAGCTTAGCTTTAAAGAATGGGAAGAATTTGGATATGCTTACGTTAGGAATTAAGTGACAGGAAATTAGTTCCTGACATATGGAAATGAAATGATCTAAGACATCAAGGCAGGAAATACAATAGAATTTTTAAATTATGAAGATTCAAGTCTGATTAATCAAATCATTGAAAGGCAGAGGAAAACTTTAGTGTTAGAATTTTAGATCTTCCTGTATTTATACAAATAGAGCAAAGCTGTCAGGATCAGAACCATACTACCCTAAATAATTCCCCATCTGTGGAGTGTCACAGGTAATCTAGTTCTGAGGATTACTATACTCATTGTTCTCACTAGAGGATTCTTGTGTGACCTGAGGTAGCCATGTGAAATGGTCAGACATGAGTGGGGAATTTCTTTGAAATTTATGTTTATCTTAAAAATGCTAGTGTAATGGTCATTAACAAGGGTTTTAGAATGAAGTTTCTCATTTGCTGTGGACATAGCCATAAAAAACTTTCCCACTAGGTTTTCTGTCTGCTACCTTGCTAGCAATCAACCTGTGGGGAACATTATATTGCCTATGATTTTACATTGCCACTGTCCAATAATATGTACTACAGCTACATTTAAAATTCTTATCACAAGGCGTGCTTAGGTCTCTGGAGACTTGCTTTCCTTAGCTAATATACAGTGTTACCCTTCTTGGTTGCTAATCAGTTTATAAGAAGAGAATTTAAATAAAGTAGGCTTACTGCAGACCTCACTGTTGACTATATAATTATCTTTTATATTCTTATGTAGGGCAGATAGGATGACAGGATTAAGCATCAGTTCTTTTAAGAAGGGCTCGCTTGAACAAAGACCCTCATTAAAGTGACCTTGATAAGTATTAAAGGAATTACATGTGAAATTCTTTAAATAAAAATTTATTTAATTTTAAAAATTCTGGCGTATTCTGCATTTATGCTTGTTTGACTTTAATGTAAAACTATTTATCAAGATTATTTAGCAAAAAAACTCTCTTGAGAAAATGGACCATGTTTGCCAGTGGCTTTATGTGTTTTGTAATAAACTGCCTTAAACACTAAAGACCTACATTCACTTCTTGAACTGAGGAAGCCAAAATAAAGCTATTTTACTAGTATCTCATAGCTACAGTATAAGGAGTTCTTAGGCCACCATTATAGGAAAGCTCATTTCTATCCTTGAATCAGCGCCATGTTTCCAAGGGTTAGATTACTTTTACCTTGAAATTCTCTAATCACCCAGATTTCTCTTTTCCTAGCATTAATCTTTCACCAGATGATCCTGAAGCTTTAGGTATGTTTTCTTATGTTCACACTATATTAATGAATTTCAGATCACAAAAACATGAAAAAGAACAGTGTAGTAGTCTCAAAGCACTGAAAAGATACGGTAGTGGGTTGAGCCTGTGCTGACTTCCGGAATATAGTCCTCCTCCAGGGCTGCCAATTGCCTTTTATTAAAGTAAGTATTTTCCAAGGTTAGAGGCCTCTTTCAGCTACAGCCACACTAGTATGATGAGAACTGTTAAAGTGACTAAACTAGAAATATTTCCATAGGCCCAAAAGAGATGAAGTGCCCATAATGTACATTCATTTTAGGGTTCCTTAACATTATTTTGCTTTCTTGAATTCTTCTCCAAACCCATGAAAAGTAGCTTTATTTGCATGTTATAAATAGCATGAATCCAGGGTTTGTGGTGATTGTGACATGTTCCTTCAATTAGTATCTATATTAAAATTCAAATTTCCTAGATTGCAAACCAGAGCCTCAACCTATTAACCAGACCACCAGTAAGTAAATACCTTTGTTTTATTTTTGTCACTACTGACACTTATATTTCCTGTGTTTCTCTCATTCTTCTGGTAAGTATTAGGAGATAAATTAAGGACATTTAAAGTACAACCATTTTCTTTAAAATGACCCTTTGATCCAATTAGGGAGATAAAATATATAAGTAATATTACATGTTTTATCCAATTACTTTAAAAATCTGCTCCATAATTAACTACAAGAAGGTCTCCCAGCATAAGTGATGGTTAAGTGGATTGTTATAAAGGACCAAGGATCAGGAGGGTGTGAAACAGAGTAAGGGCCTTCTAAGACTGAGGACTGGTGTTTCTACCAGCAACACAACAACTAGTATGTAGGTGCAACACCGCCACCATTCCAGAAGGGAGATGGACGTTTTTTATCCTTCATTTGTTTTCTCTGTGTAGTTTATACATGCTGGAGATATGGTAAACACTCAAAAATATTGATGGATCAGAGGCACAACATGACTTAGTCTATTAAGAATTAGTAAGAGTCTGAATTAAGAGTTACATAGATTTTAGCTCTATCGCTGACCATGTGTCAAAGAGAAAATTAAACAACCTCCCTTGGGGCTGATTTTCCTCTGCAGATGGGGATATACTATATGCTCTATAAGATTTTTATGAGAACCTATTCTCACTTTAAAAATCTCCCTGGGTTAATGTTGACACATCGGAGGACATCACATCTGAGCCTTGGATGATGATTGGTCACACAATTTAGACCTCTGTTTTTGTTTATTTGTCTGGATTTGCTATTTAATGACCATAAAGATCTCAAAATAAACAAAAAAGTATTCCCCCTTCTAACCCACTCTTTGAAAATCCTCTTCCTGCTGGTGTACTCTTCACTGGAGAGAATAGGATTCTCTTCATCTCTACATAAACTTCAGAGTTTAGGAGAAACTTAATCTTCAGATAGCTGAAATAATTGAATAAGACAAAACACAAGTTCTCTCCAGGAACAAGGATATTTAAGTCTATTATATTTCCTCTTTCACTGGCATTTTTTTTCATTTTATCACACATATGGAAATAAGCTCTTTTATTTGTATAAATACATTCTATGTATTTTAAATAAATTGATATTTGTAAAATGTTGATGTTGGGAAGAGCTTATGGAGGCGTAATGAGAGGTACATATTAATTAGGGGAGCTATATGACTTCAATTACACCATCCATGAGCCAGCATCTATTTAATAAACAAAACCTTGGCTGGCAAAGCTATGTCCCATGACACCTATATTTCCTCTACTTTTTCATTCTTCAGATAAATATTCCTCAGATCTCCTATATTAGGAGGAGATAAATTAAGGACACTTAAAGTAGAATCATTATCTTTTTTAAAAGTGCTTTGATTTAATTGGGGAAAAATATATAAGATTAACATTACATGTTGCATAATAGGTATTTAGTACGAATGAGCGAATGCCTTGTGTGAACGGGAACCTCTAAAAGTTGCATAGCTGCCTACCAAACAACAAAAGTCCACACGTGTCCTTGATGCTACAGACTGAGGATGTGTGAATTTGGCAAGTGACACAGCAGACTTCAAATTAATTTCTTGTAAATTCCAGACTTCTTCATTGATGTCTTTTATTATAACTTTCAAAGCATTGGCAGGGTAACCTAGCTCTGCAGAGTCTTTGAAATCATAAAAACAAACTCTAAAATTAAGGTACAGAATTTTAAGAAATAATATAAACTTCAACTTTATTTTTAATAGAACCAAACAACAGCTTTTCTTCTGTGTTTGGAGTGGAATGAGACTGTGCATAAAAGTCTTCAGCTTTGACTTACCAACATTGTCTCCTACCACAACTATCATGAGTATTTGCGAAATGGACTTTCTAAGCTTAATTTATCCCATGATATGTTTTCCGTACTGTGTTGAAACTCACTTTGAAGTGAAATCTTAGTTGGGTTCTAAGTCAAACTACTCTTCTTATTTTAATAATGAGACTTGTAAACATATATTAATTATAGTATATATTTATATATATATTGTTTCACAAAGTTAGATGATAGATATATACATGGATATACATTTTAAAATTAGTAAGTAAAAGGGAAGAATGGTACTATGGCCCTGGAGTTTTTGCTCTAGGAGTTATTTAAAAAAAAAAAAATCACTGACCTCATCAGGCATGGTGGCACACAGCTGTAGTCCCAGCACTTGGATGTTGAGGCAAAAGGACTGCTCTGAGTTTAAACCTGGACTCCACAATGAGTTCACGACCAGTGTGAACTATATAGCAAGACCATGTCTCAAAAACAAAACGAAACAAAACAAAACAAAAAAAAACCCACTGACCTGAAGGGTTTTGGAGTTTAATCTACTGTTATACTTGGGTACTACATTTAAATGTCTGACTATGAGGTCGTGTTATGGCTTATGATTAAATGCCCCCCATCAGCGCCTCATGTGATCATAGTGGGGCTTTTTCAGAAGTGGATGAATCTAGCACATGTGATTGCTTCATGGTGCAGTGACAGCATTAAGGGTACTAGCATTAAGATGTGAGTGCTATCTTCCCTAAGGGGGTAGCCAGGATGCAATATAACAGACAGAAAGACGTTTGCTCTAGTTACTTGTAGTTGGCCACTTGCTTGCCATTGCTGTCTTCTACCTGTCATGAACTGTTTCTCCTCCGTGATGCCCCTCTGCCTGCCACTCTGCCCTGGAGCTTGCTAACTATGAACTGAAACCTCTATGAACTATAAGCCAAATAAATCCTTCTTACTTTAACTTTGGGTGTCAGGTATTTTGTCCCAGCAGTGATAAAAGTAACTAGAAAAGTAACTAAGACAGGTCATTAGGGTGGTCAGGTTTGACAGAGGTGGTGGCAGAGCTCAGCTTTACTGAAGGTTGACTGACTGTGTAGCTTCTGATCTTCGACCAATTCACAGGAAAGGGAAATTCCACTCGATTGAATGTCACACCTGTGTTCATGGAGAACTATCCTTGTTTTGTCTGTTCTCAAATTTTTAAACTACGTGCAGTTTTTGCTAGTACTAATTTGAAGCAATAAATCATACACTTGCAGTAATGTCAGTTTATCCTACATGCTGCATATAATAGAAATAGAATTAAAGTTTTACTCAAAATCCTTAAGAAGCTCATGAAGAAGCCAGTTAATTAGGATATAAATGAGAGAAACTTTATAGGAGAAGGGGGCATCTGTAGATAACATATGCTAATCTTTTTACAAGGAAATGATTCTTTGCAATTAGGAGGAAATACTTACAAAGAAATGTAATGATATCCTGGAAAGAGTATGAATTGAGTGTTTGTGGCCATTTGAAGCACGTGTTTGGAATTGATTCAATACAGAACACTAAGCCTCTTTCAATTTCTCCAAATCCTTTCAGTGTTAGAAAAGATATTTAGAAAGATCAGTAAGCACTTTTGAATACAGAAGGATATCATTCAATATCCTTCAATAAGTTAGCAACTATGAAGATTCCTAAACAGAGGCAAAACAAAATGAGATTAATTGAATCAATTAATTTATGTAGCTTTTCTATTTCCCATAGTATCAAAGATGAATTTAAAATCCAGTAGTGTCTTATCCCACCATCTCTGAGTTAATTCCATTCTATGTGCTAATTTATCTGGCATTTCTCATTGATCACTTACAATTCTATAAAGTTTCTTCCCAGATAAACTAAGTGTGGGTGTTGGACTAATGAGTCTAGTGGAATTGTTCTTCATAAGTGACTATTCTTAAAACTCATCCTTTTTCTTCTTTTTACCCTGTTAGTAAAAAGCTAAAGATTTGTAGACCTTCTAAACCTACCTTTTCCACTCAAGTAAAGAAATTAGTCTTCATTTTGGATTAATACATTACTATATATGTGTGGCTGATATTGTCATATTATAACCTCAAATGACTTGTGGAAAAACAGTATTTTTGTGAGCATTTATTTGTATATGTATTTTTTACCCTAGCTGTTTGTCATGATCATTGGCTTCACAGATTTAAGGCTTGATCTAAAACAGCTTGACATGAAAAGTCAATTTGAAATATACTTGCTATTGTTTTGCCAGTAGCATAGAGTATTTAAGAACTTGATTTTATGTATTTAATTTTAGAGAGTGAAATAAAGACTGACTTGCCAGAAGAATCAGCACCTGAGGTTCAGAGATGCAAGAAATTTACTGCAGTCCCCTGGCCTAAGGAACTTAGCATATAGAAGGCAGATGGACAAAACTGATATTTTATTAGTGATTTTCAGTTTTCCAAAAGATTTTCTGATCTATAATGGAGTTGAGATGAGAGGCTCTTTAAGTGACAACTTCATATTTTAAGTGTTCGTAGTTCGCTGTCAAGGAGAGGACCCAAGGAAGTTTAGAAAGAAAACCACCGAGTTAAAATGAAACAAATACTTGCAAACAATATAAATATCAGGCAGTCATGTGGTGTTTTTAAAAATGGTTCATAAACATCAAGGTAGGTAAATGTCTTTGACTCACAATTTCTCAAGCTACCTGCTGAAACGTTTGCAGTCAATGACAAAAAATGTGTTAAGCATAAGGTAAGTTTTATACTAATAGACTAGAAAATGGTAACATCCAAACATGATTTGATTCTAGGATTAAATGATACCATCAATGCATTTTCTGTGTCGAGGGTCCACATTTTTCTAGTCTCAGTATCAGAACATTTCTCACCATGATACAGTGTGGACCATCAGTGATAGGTCTAAGCTACATCACTGTGGGATAAATCCAAAAGGAAAGAAAATCATGTCTTCTTTGTGGTACACTAGCCAGCCTCTGAAATTAGCTCTAATTGCCTGTATATGATTTCCATTACAAGCCTTGAACTAGTTTTTATGTCTAGAAAGATGAACTGTGCGTACTGGCTTATTTTCCATGTTCCTCTCAGAAACTGGGGCAAATGATGTGATCTGAGAATTCAAGGATGAAATGTAGGAAAAGGCATCAAATACATACTATGGTTGGTCTATGCCAAGGTTTTACTTTGGTAAAGTGTGAGCTGTTGGGAAATGCGTTGATACACAGGGCAGTGCCTGGAAGATCCACTGTTGTTTTTCCAGTAGAAGTGGAATGGGATTTTGGCCTTGCCACGAGACATAACTAGGACACATAAGGAGGTCCTAGCCCCGTTCCTGTATGACAGAACTTACCATCACTACTGGGCAGCTGTGTAAGGACTCCACACACTCATTATCACTCCCACCTGCAAATCATACGTGACTCTCAGTCTCTGACTCTCCACACTCATGTAACCGCGGAGTGTGGGTGAAAGATGACAGCAATCTGGAAGAGGACTGGAAAGAGAAAAGATGATTTTTCTTGTGTCACAAAATAAAAAATAAATAGAACAGTGTTTAGTCTGTGGCTTTTCTAAGTGATCTGAGATATAGTTTAAGAATTATTAAATGCAACCCAAAACCCCAAGAAAGAATTTGATGTTTTTTACTGCTATAAAATAAATGAGGCTGCCAGTTCTCATTTTAGCTACAAAATTGTACAAAGCTAACTTTCTATTTTAAACCTACAGTACACATAGGGGACACGTTTGAGTTTCCAGATTGGGGCGGTAGTCCAGGAGACCCAGCTAGAAAGACAAACAGTTGCGAGAAAGTCTCTGGCTTTCAATGTATTTCTTTCCTCCCCTACTCTTTTGCAGCTTTTTGTAGAAATTCTGAAGATTTTAGTTGCTCCCTCAAAGAGATGCTTTTTCTTGCCTCGGTTTTTATCCACTGCTGAAAAGCCAACCTGCACATTACCAGCCTGGAGTCTGAGGTGAGATTAAGGGGACTCTTCTTGTTAGAAATAGAACCACAATTTGTGAAATCTCATCCTTAGTTTATCCATCCAATTATTTGTAATTCCTACATGCTTGTCACCACCTCCTTGCATTTATTTGTGCTGTGCTCCTCGTCGTAGCTGGAAAGCCCTTTGGCCATCCACCCATTCATCGATACTTTAAGTTCTGCCTTAGATTATGATTCTCAGGTAACTTAGTTCCGTGCTAGTCTCACCTATCTTTGAAACCTTTGTGTACTTATCAAGCGAATTACTTCTATTAACACTTCATTATATATTTATAATTGCTCTCTCTTTTTGAGTTCTTTGTATGTCCAGGGCCTCAGCCTCCAGCTCACACAGAGAGCAGGGACAGGAGTCTGCATTCCCCATCGTACCCAGTACTACCCAACACCCATTACCTGAGTTTCTTTCGGTCTTTCCTCATCCCTATAACCATTTCTCAAGCTTTCGGCTATGTCGCATGACTAACTCCTTAACGCAAATGTTCAGTACATGCAAGTATCAGTGTATGTCAGTACCATCTATGCTACGTGTTTAAAAGCCAGACTCATAGGCTCCAATTCAAGAGGTGCGATTCAGTAGATTTGGGGTGAACTCAGAAATGAGTATCAACATAGAAACAGACATTATAATCTATTATTCAAATATATATTACCAGCTCTAAAACTTATTTGGAAGTAAACATTTGAATGTGTTGCTGTATAAATATGTGTAGTTACCTAAGTGATCTGATGAGTTTTTGATGATATGCCTGTAGTTACTAAACTAAATGATATACCCTTTTTGATTCTTTATCAGAGCAATATACTTGCTTAATTTCATCTACAATATATAGTTAGTGACCCACACTATGCATTTATCACTCAAACATATATTTAGAGTTGGGGCAGAGTGGCTCCCATCTGTATTCCCAGCTCTCTGGAAGCTGGGGCAGGAGGATAGCCACCAGGTAGAGACCATCGCGGGCTGCATAGACAGTTTAAGGCCAGCTGGAATTACACAGTGAGCCCCATCTCAAAAACACAAACATCAATAACAACAAAAACCAAAAATCCATATATTTAGTACTAGCACATAAAGCTAAACTCATGTGCAGACTACAGTGGAATATACAAATGATTCCTGTGATATAGCAGTCAGCAATTTACATGAAGAATGAGTATAAATAAATGAGAATAATGTAATCATATTTTATGGTATAATAGATATGACAAAATTAATGAACATCAACATGTGCAGAAAATAATATGTATTTCATTACTGATTTTTTAAAAATGTATTTTGCAATTTTGAGAAAGGTGACTGAAACACCGAACTCTGAGTAACACTTCTCTCTAGGATGCTTCAACTGCTTCTGTTTATAAAACTTTAGGACACCAGAAAGCACTACCTCAAAAAATGCCAACATCTCTAGTTTTCCAGCTGGCTTGAATTTCATGTGGATACACAATCCCCAAATATCTGCTATAAGACACAGGATAAAAATATTCAAACTTGAGACAGGAAAGAGGAGAGAGAGATTATTATAAAAGTAGTAAATATGCAGGGAGTTGACTTCCTGAGCTTGGAGACACAGAAATGGCCTGGATGTTTGGAACAGGTAAATTTTCCAGCTTGATGTAGTAATAGCAAAGGCACTCAGTACTCCCATTCAGGTCTATGATTATTTTTTCATGGGATTTTTATCAGAATATGAAAACAACATTAGCTGAGATTCCAACCAGTTACGGGTTTATTTTGGAAAATTATTCTCCAGTTGTCAATTCTTTATTATTTGGGGTGTGATCCTCAGAACCCACCCAGTCTAAACCAGAATCCAAACTGAGTATGAAACTGAGTCACCTCTCATATGAGTGTTCTTCACAAATTTCATATCAAAGGATTTGCTGGAGGGTAGGCGTGGCCAACACCTGGAAACAGTTCAGTGGAACAACTAGTTTTTGAATGCGAGTCTGTCCTCATGCACAGTTGAGGAGGACATTCCCATTGCAGAGCTTCAGGCAGTGGGATGGCAGAGATACATGGGACAGAGAGGAAATAACTGTACCCTACTATGAGAGCAGCCTTACACTCTCTGTTGGGAGACCCAAGTTCTGGTGTTCAACTTTTAAGAATATCAATGGGAATTATTTAAATATTGGGCTATTACCAGGAACTCTGATAAAATTATAAGCAATCATCTAATTTTTCCTGAGATGCTATAATATGGGTTCTATCTCATGGTTTATATTTTACAAACATAAGCCCCCAAACCTAGAAAACATGAAAGGAGTTGCCCGTGTTGACAGGTAGTGAGTGACAAAGTTTGGATTTAAACTAGAACTTTTTCCCCAGCAAAGTTAAACCATTATACCTACTCATTCTGTTCTAGCTTATGCTGGTGGGGGGTGGGGTTAGGTATATCTTTATACACATCAAATATGCACGCATATGGTTATATCATTTCCTGTCTATTTCTTTGGTTGGCTGAAACCACACATGAAAGTCCTTGCAGAAGTATACGAGCTATCCCATGGGGACATGGCAGACAAGTGCCTGTGGAGGCCAGGCAGGCAAATGGAGAGTACAGACTCATGCTAAAGGGGATTTCAATACAGTGGCTGCTGCTCTACTGTATGTAGGCACAGAACTGCAATTTCTAGTTTTTCAGAGCAATCCATGAGCCGTTAGTTTAATTGATATTATGTCACTATTAGTTATTAGCTTAAATTAAAACAAAAACAATAAAAGAACTGAGTCTATGAAGGCAAGAAAACATTTCTTAAAGCTGCTAGCTTGAGACAAATCAAAAATATTTGGAAAAATGGTGTCCGTACCGAACATGTAACAAGAGACTTTTTTTCCTTGTCATTTTTCCCTAGTCAATACAGTACAGCAAATATTTACATAGCATTTACATTATATCATGCATTGTAAGTAATGTAGAGTTGATTTAAAGTATAAAGAAGAATGTGCACAGGCTATATGTAAATATTTTGTCCATTTATATGTGAGTCTAGAGCATTTGAAGATTTGGTATCTTTGGGGTTCATGGAATCAGTCCCCCACAGATGCTAAGGACTGATTTTATAGTTATATTAATAATTGCTATGTTGGGAATAATTGGGTTCACTCTCAAACTCATTTTAAAATGTAATCTTTAGTGCAACAATATTTAGTAGTAGGGTCTTAAAGTGATTAGGCCATGAAGGTTTTGCTTTCACAAATGGATTAATGCCTTATAAAAGGGCTTGAGGGGGTGAGCGCTTCCCTTCTGTCATGTGAGGACACAGTGTCCTGCCCTCCGGTGGAAGATGGCATCTTGGAAGCAGAGTTCAGCCCTCCAGAGATTCTTGCTCTGCTGACAGAAGAGTAAACTTTGGAAGAGATATGACCTCTTAGGCCCTTGACTGCTTCACCTCTGAACCCCTCTCCCAATCCTCTGAACACCTATGCCTATCCCAGGCAAAAGACTTAGATGCTCATAATAAAATCCATGGTATGGGGTTTGAGTAGTTCATAACATGATAGAGAAGATCGAATGAACTTAGTTTTTTTTTTTTTTTTAAAGGATATGAGGATTCTTTTTAAGGAGATAACGGGTACATTTAAATGAGCATTCATATGCATCCTTGGTCTTCTCTTGCCAAGTTAAAGAGAGAGAACAATAGGTCAACACAAAATTCCCAGGGTGGTTCCACAGTCAAAACATAGAAACGTGCATCTAGAATTAAAGCAGTATGAATATATTTGGTAAAGGTTCTGTAAACATGAGCTTGGGATTTGGGAACTGGCAATTAGGTAAGCAACATTTTAGTCTAGAAAATGGAAAACCTGGAAGAGAATTGTGATTTCAAATACATAGATGAATATCAGATACAATGAAGGATTAATTTTTTTTGCATGACTAAAATTTTAATTTGCATCAGTGAGTGAAGGATATAAAATAAATTTTGCTGAGAAAAAGAAATAACTGCTCTGTTATGTAGGCAGGCATGTTTCAAGAGACATTTTGAGTTCAATGTTATTTAAGTATTCACACAGAGATTATAGAAACACTTAGCAATAAATTTCAAGAGAGATTTGAGTAATAAAACTTAGGGTGGCATGTGGAAAACCAACTTTTCTAGCACCCTTTAATAAAGAGGCTCTCTTTCTTCCAGTGAAGGTGTTTGACTCCTTTGTTGAAGATGCAGTATTTGGGTGCGTTTGGGGTTGTTTCTGCATCTTCTAACTTGTTCCACTGACCCTCGGGTTTGTTTTTTTTTTGCCAGTACCATGCTGTATTTATCACAGCAGCTTTATAGTATAATTTCAAGCTAGGAATTGTGATGCTCCCTGCCTTGCCCCTTTCGCCCAGAATTGTTTGTTTTTGATATTCTAGGTCTCTTCTGGTTCCAGAGGAATTTTATGATTGCTTTCTCTAATTCTGTGAAGTATGCTATTGCAATTCCATTAAATCTGTACAGTAATTTAGGAAGTATGGCCATTTTCACTACACTCGTTCTTCCTACCCAAGAAAAAGGGATATCTTTCCATTTTCTGATATGCTTTTCAATTTCCTTTTCTAGAATACTGTAGTTTTTAATGTAAAGATCTTTTACTTGCTTTGTTAGATTGATTCTTAAATATTTTATTTTTTAGATGCTATTGTAAATGGTGCAGCTTCCCTAATTTCTCTCTGAGTGAGTTTGTTATTTGTATACAGAAACACTGTTCATTTTTGAGTGTTGACTTTGTATCCAGCTATGTGACTGAACTCAGTTATTGAATCTAGAAGTCTTTGGTGGAGTTTTTTTTTCCCCCAGTACTGGGGATTGAACCCAGGGCCTGGCACATACTGGGCAAGTGCTCTATCCCTGAGCTACGTTCCCAACTCCCTCAACCTCATGTTTTAAAATCTGATGCAGAATCTTCCTAAGTTGTCCAGGCTGGCCTTGAAGTTATGATCTGCCTGCCTCACCTTCCTAGTAGCTAAGATTGGAGGAGTACATCACCACACCTGGAAAATAAGCATTTCTTATCAACTATCTCCAGGTGATTTTGTTGCTTCTACTCATCAGCAAAACCCTGGAGTGGGTCTCCTTAAACCTCATATCCCCAAGATAATAAAAAAAGCAAAAAAATAATTATTAGTATCTATGAGCAAATGCTTTGTTGCAGCACGGACATCTTGCATTACATTTATTTCATTTTACTTTGCTTACACATCCCGATATTATAAATGATAAAAAGGGAGCTTCGAAAAGTTACATAAATTTTAACTATGAAGCTTTGGGTTAGCTGAAGAAGGAGAAACATGATTTGGCTTGCTACAAAGCCCTCAACTCACACTCTTAGTGTCCATATTTTTGTGCCTTCAATGTGCTTTTGGAGACAAGGTTCTGACCAGGTACAAGTGCCCTCAGAAACAGATTAATACCTCTTCCAGCACCAGCTTATATAGTTTAACCTCCTTTAAACAGAAAAATTGTGGTTACCACCTTAGGCTCTGAGCATGGAGGTAGTATTTGTGAGTAGATGAAAAAAATTAAATCAAGGAACATAAGCAAGAAGAAGGGGAAATAAGGCAGTAACAAAACTGAAAAGAATTTCCTAAGCAGAATGCTATTTATCTGATCAGTGGTCTAGGCTGCTCCTCACAGGTAATGAATGCCATCCTTAGAGCTACACGGAACTCTGTAATGAACACAAATACACAAACCTAGTAATACAAATGCAGGCAAGATGACACGTGTCAGGAGAAAGTGGGATAGTGCTTACAGTGTTAAGCATTTTAGCTTTCAATATCTTGTAGCTGTAGCAAGCAGAACATGATTTTTCTCATTTTCGTTTACTATTTTCTCCAGAATAGGACAATGAAAGTGAGCAAGAACTTCTACTCATAACAGGGAGGCAGAATTTTGCAAAGTTAAAAATATTCCCCAGATTGTAAAGATTGGCCTAACCTCCATTTTTCAGTCATGTTTTTTCTTAAAAATATTTTATTGGTCTATATTTGTGGTACATAATGATTACTTTCATTGTGGGGAGTTAGTACATGTACAGATTTCTCAATTCTTTTTTAACATCTCTTCTTCCCCTCTCCTCATCCTCCCTGCATCTCTTGTAGGCCTTTTCATATATATATATATTTTTACATATAAATATTCACACATGCACACACACACACACATATATATATTTGTTGGAAAATCAATGTCTAGTATTTGTTTCCTTAAACTCTTTTAAATGCTTGAAGATGCTCTGAGAAAGGGCCAGTAATGCACATAATACATCGAAGCATTGCAAATATCTAAGAGAATTTCAATATGCACAAACACAGACACACACGCAGAAACTGATTTAACATTGAATGATTATAAAGGATCAAGACAAGTGGGGATTTAGGAGTAGAGAAAACTGGTGATTTTAGTTTTGACCAAACAACCTTGTCAACAGCTGTAAATGCTGCAAATGCACAGGTTTTTAAAAAACACTAAAAAGGGAGACGCAGCAAATTTTGAGATGTCAGTATTACAATGATATAATAATATCTACATGGAAAGAATACACACTTTTAAAATTTGCTCCTCCCTTTGGCTCTTAGGTAAAAGGGAATAAACTTCAGATCTACGGAGGCAAAGTCATCACAGTTTGCACAAAGTCACCGTTGCTTATAACAACTCCTTTCCAAGAGAACTAAATTGAGTAAGATGTAGCAGTCAGAGTTGAAGACATTTACGTATGTATTGTGAAGTTGGAAGTCAACTGCACATTTCATCCTATCAAGTCTCCATTGACATGTTGGCAACTAATATAGTTTCCACTCTTTAAAAGAAAAGAAATTTCAAATTTTCCAAATATACTCAGAAATTTTACCTGAGGATGCATTTACATAGAGATGGATAAAGTATTTGGATTTTTCATTATTTAAAGTCCCTATCCAATACATGCCAACTATTATCACGTTTTTATGACCTCTAATTTAACAAAAATTAATGTTAAAAGTGTACTCTGCCTTTCCATTATACTTTATTTTTGTCCTTGCAAAGTGGAATGACTCCATCCAATGTCCTCAAATGCCTGCCTATAATCAAGCACTTGTACCGGGAACAAAACTCATCATGACACATTGCAAAACAAAAGCATGGAATGTTGAGTTACTGGGGATGTATTTTCATGATTTATAACTACA